>RJWT010025580.1:0-16091 GCA_004365215.1 Cuniculus paca | reverse complement strand
GGAAAGATTTAAGAGCCACCAGAACTGCAGTTGTTCTTTCTCCAGGGAGAGTCCTCCTGATTGCTGCTCTTGGACACGATTCAGATCCTGCCTGTAAGGTCTTGCCTACTTATAACCTTCTGTCCCTGCCTGCCTACGGACCAGAAGGACAGGCATGGCTTAGTCAATCCCCACAATTGCGTAGGGCTGATTGAAACACTGTACTTAATAATTATGAGAAAATGAGAGAGTAGCTATCCCATAAAGACAGGAGAGGAGGGATAGTGGAGGAGTGAGTTGTGGTGTTCAAGGAATCACTGTGCCTTCTTTACTCAGCCTGCCAGGAAAGTGCTTTCATAGGAATTTTTAAAAAAATGAAAACTATATAGGGAACTTGAAAAAACAGGAAGAAAAAAACCAGAGCAAAACAAGAAGAAAGTAATTTTGTGTCTGACAAATAACTAAAGAAGGGTTCTTTGAATGCTATATGAAAAGCAAGCATCCTTCAAATATCTATAAGACTGTCTTTTTACATAAATTTTAAGCAGAAAATGACTTTGACTCTGCTCTCCTGAGCGGAAATAAGCAGAACATTTTCCTAGGGTGTACTGTTAATTATAATATAACAAAATGACTTCAGGGAACGTTAAGTGTGTGTGTGTATGTGTTTGTGTGCGCATGTATGCATGCATGTTTATGTGTGGTGTGTAGTATATCTGTGTGATTTTGCTGAGAGAACTGGTAAGAAGGCAAGTGGGGAATAAACACATTGCACAAAAAAACTGTTTACTTTCTTGTATTAGTATTTCCCAGAAACAATCTGTTTCCACATGTAATTAAAGGTGAGTAATTCAAGTCACTACACTATAAAGCATTCTACATATTTTGAAAGCAGTTACCATACATATTAAAATAATATAAAAATGAAGTAATTGATAGGAGTTGGGACTGTGAGGAGTTTGAGAGAGGACAGCCATGTATTCTTGAGCTATTCCAAATTATGTGATAGGAATAATAATGGTAGCAATAGTGGGGAAGAACTTTCAGAAACAGAATTATTTCCATGAACAGATAATATGACTAATTCAATTTCATATATGCTACTTTCATTACTGTATTGGTGTATCTAAACTGAATGGTCCAGCTGGCTCTGCAAACTTGCAGTTTGGAAACGGGGAAAAATTATGCACTGAATGCACAAGGTAATGTAGTACCTTGCTGTTCTCATTAAAGCCATAGAAGAAAACAGTACTATTTATATCAGCTGGAGAAAGGAGGCAGCTAAAAAGGCAGTCCTTTACAGCCTTTCAACGAGTTTGTAGTAATGGGTCTAGGCTAACACATGCTCTAGATTCTTTTTGAAAAGATATGTAATTTCATACTTTTCATCAAGTCTATTTCAGTCATATTGTTTAATAGACATATTGGTGCTGTAATCTTTACTGGTTAACATATGTCACCAGTATTATTGTACAAGTACTCAAAATACAAAGTCAAGAGTAAAGGCTATCGCTCTGATCAAATCTTCATTGCTTCATGAAGGAAATCCATTCTTCATGTCAACTTTTTTGATGGGATTAATTTAATGGGGAAAAAAGACAGCTATATTGGGCTTACTAAGTACTGTTTACAGTTACTAATGAGAATGAAGTCTAAATGGTGAAACTGATACATGAGGGTATATTAATTTATTTGATATGATTGTGAATAATTATTGATAATAGTGAATATAGGACACATACATGTCAAATTTTGATGAATTACTGGTCAAAAGGTTTAAATATGCAATGGGATCTATAACTCAACCTAGTATTTAGCCTCATATAGGTACAATAATTTAGAAACAGAAGTATAGTAGGAAGAGTTATGATACATCAATTGTTGGTTGCATTTGAAATTTAAAGTCTATAAGAACAGAGGTCAGAATTCAACCCACTGTGATTTAAATGATCTGTTTCTAAAATTTGGCATGTTACAAGAAATATCCCTGTGTCTACACAGACACTTTCTGATTTCCAATAGTGATAACCTAAGAGTAACTGACATTTGAAAATCATATGCGTAGGCTGTTTGTAGTCTTAAACTACAAAATTTTTTGCAAATATTTATGAAAGCATCTAACCTTACATACACTACACAAAATTTTTTCCAAGTAAACAAATCATTTAACATTGGCTATTTAATTTTGTGTCATTGAGTAATTCTTGATCTGCATACAACAAAAAATTACATTACCAAAATATTCTCAATGATATTTGAGTTTAAAATGAAATGTTGAATTTGATACTTTTGCCCTGTTATGCTATTTGCAGGTTCTCTCTCTCTCTCTCTGTCTCTCTCTCTCTCTTTCTCTCTCTCTCAAACCTTTTCATTCATTGCTTCCAGCTATTTGGCAGAAACAAAAAAGTGAATAGCTAACACCTGGCTACTAACTACCAGCCAACACTGTAGTTTATGCCTCTGTGGAAATAAAGTTTGAATCTTAGAAGTAAAAGTAAGATAAAAATTTCAAATATTCAGCCTTATTTCCAACTATACAATGTCTGTTCTCAGAGAGAGAGAAAGCATTTTTAAAATAAAAGAATCTATTAATTCTACCTTTAATATTGTGATCTGAAAATAGATGTTATCAAATTGTTATTAATTCACTTATCATGATAAATCTCTTTGTCGTCTAAGTTAGTTTATTGACATTTTAAGAAAAAAATAATGAGCAGTCTCTACGGATGGATAAGTTTTTCATCTTTAACTCCAAATCTCCTTGTAAATATTCTATAGGAAAATTTGGTTAATATTTCATGTTATATCTCTTTGGAGGAAAATAGAGTGGAGAAAAATCATTCTAAGACCTTGACTTAAAAATGCTCATTAACATAAATTCACACATGCACCAAGGGCATAAACTGGTGTATATTAAATAATATGACTAAAAATACAGGATGTTCAATTTTGGTATTAATTGGCTTATTATACTAAGTATGATAATTGGCTTATTTACACTAAGTATAGATGTAGTTTTTCAAAATTATGAAAACTTAACCACGGATTTAATTTTATGGTTCTAAATTGTGAATGAATTAAAGAAACTCTTAAGTAACATACCTTGCCCCACAACTTTATTGGAGAATTTTGAGCAATGGGTCACATCTCTATGTCTCAAACAAATATACTTCATCAAGGTAATATGTCCATATAACCCAAATAAATTTGCAAGTTTTAATCATTTATGATCAGTGAAATCAGATATAGGAGTAAAATAATCTTAACACTTATTTAAATTCTTATGAAATATTATGAAAACAGTAAAATTATTTCCATTGTGTTTATCAAAAAAAAGTCTAAAAGTATTCTGTCATCTAGTATTTATCTGTCAACCTCCTAGATCACAGCAATTGTCTTCAGAATTTATCACTCTTTACTTATCCTTAAATTATCCTTTCTTATGGTTTCTCCTTTCTTTCTACTCTGAATTGCATATTAACATTCATCACATAATAACCTATCCAGGTTATTCAATAATATATTAACTTTCCTTACCCAAAATATTGTTAAGATAATACTTACCCTACAGAGTAGTAATAAGGATTCCATGGGTTTTCTTGCAATGCAAATGAAATAAACAGTGGAACATACAACATGTGCTAAAAATTACTAGGAATAATAACCACTTTGCTAGTGTATTACAGCATCATCATATTATCTATACATTTCTCAGTGTTTGAAATAAACTGTGAAAACCAAGATGAGGAAAAATATACAACCTATTGCAGCTAAAAATTTAATGGGAGAGAAAGATAAACAAAAACATTTGTCATATATATATTAGGTTCCATTAAATATTAAAGAGAAAATTACACTTGGGAATGAGGCAGAAGCAAAGAGGTGAGGACTGCAGTTTTCAGATCGCATAGCTAGGGAAGGCCAGATCAATAGAATTACATTAGAGCAGGAGAAGATAGAGAAACTGCTCATCAGCACAGCTGAGGGAAGAGCATTTCAGGCAAAGGACAGAGGAAGTAGAAAGGTCCGGAGGCAGCAGTAGGCTTTGCATTTTTCCGTCAACAGCAAAGAAATTAATCTCTTTAATTCACTAAGTTAGAAAACAAGCAGCAAGAAATGAAATGAGAGATAATGAAGGCAAACCAAATCTTAGCAGACATTTTGAGGATTTCTTGAACCGAGTATTATTACTCATATCTAAGGGAAATTGGAAGTAATCCACAGATTCTAAAAGAGATAATGAAAAATCATTGTAGACTCTACATGTCAGGCAGGCACACACCACACCAGTGTGAAAAGCAGTGTGCTCTTCCTGCATGCCATCCTCTCAGTGCCGTGCATAGCCTTCTTCAAGCTGGAAGACTGGGCACTGGCCATGGGTGGTTTTGAGAAGCAACTCGCTCCTCTGTTGAGTACTTTTCACCATATATTTTCTTTTGAAAACTTACACTGCAAAGGTTCAAGATATTTACTGTGAAAAGCCACATAACTTCTCTCAATGTAATGTTTTACTATGAGCGCTTTATGGCATGTTCACGTATTTATCTATACACTAATCCATGTTGTTTTAATTGACAACTAGGATGTTTTCAGCTTGAGGTTGTTTTGAATAAACTTGATTTGAATACTTTGGGCAAAGTCTTTTTTTTGTGAAGGCATCTTTTCCTTTTTATTAAGTAAATACCAAGGAGTGAAATTATATCAATACATATGGAATAGATAAGTACAGGCCACCATTGATGATGACTGATTTAGTGTTTCATGGATATTACTAAGATCTTTTTCTCAATTTTTAAACTTTCATGGTGAATCATACTAACCACAATGTAAGATTGTTATCAATAACATTTAAGGATACATCTAAATACAGACAAAAGGCTGGCGATCTATAATGTGTTCATTTTCATGAATGGCCATAACAAATCACCAAATAGGGTGGCTTAAAATTACAGAAACATAAAAAAAAATACAGAAATATGTTTTCTTATAGGTCAGATGGTCAGAAGTCCAAATTAATGGTAATAACACTGTTTGTTTTCTTCTAGTTAATCTGCCCTTTGTAACAGGAGTCTGTTTTAACTGCAGACATCAGGCAAGCTCTCCGGAAGGATCCAGTGAAATATTTATTTGGTATCTTGTAGCTGTTGGAAGTTCCTGGCATTCCTTAGCTTGTGGAAGCATGAGTCCTACCTGTTGCTGTTTTCACATGTCCTTTCACCAGCTGACTTTCTGACTTTCCTCATCCTGACTATCTTCTAGGTAGGTTTTTCCTGCCTCTAGCTTGGATCTCCCTCCCATTTTGGTCCATAGAAAACCCCAATGACTCAGTCATACAGACCTTTCCCCCTGTCTTGTTGCTTAGACCATCTGCTTTAGAAGACTCATACTGCAATTTTGTTTTGCCCCTTTAACATTTAAATCTTTATTAAATCCTGGTGATAATTTTAAGACTCAGCATGGACAGATTTAAAGACCTGGGAGCCATCTTTTGAAATGTAACTATGGAGGAACAAAAAGTCTCTACCTTTCACTACCTTTCCTTAAATGAGGGTAGTTGCCTAATCATTAACTTGCAATCTGCCTCTGGTCAAGAAGGTATGTGAAAGCTTATTTTCCTTTAGTATAGACCAATTAACAAATAGATAACCTAGAAGAAGTCCTTTGTCCTGTTCTTAGAACTCTCTTGCTATTTGTTGTGGTGGATTTGATCTCAGTCTGGGGTTAGTTGATCTGCATTATAATATCCTTGAATAAAATCTTTGCTTAACTTTTTTTTTTTTTTTTTTTGCGGCACCTGGGATTGAACTCCTGACCTCGTGCTTGCCATGCAGGCGCTTAGGCCGCTGAGCTAGATCCCTGGCCTTTGTCTTTTCGAGACAGGGTCTCACTATGCCATTCAGGCTGGCCTTGAGCTCACTTTGTAGCCCAGGCTGGTCTCGAACTCACAAGGATCCTCCAGTCTCAGCCTACCGAGTGCTGGGATTACAGGCATGAGCCACCACACCCGGCTTCTTTGCTTAACTTTGACTAGAGCAATTTCTACTTTGACTTCTTCTTTCCTCTGTATAAGTGCTGTTTCTTCTTCTTATATAGACACAAGTCATTGGTTCACCCTAAATCTAGCAGTATATTGCTGAGAATATCCTTAACTAATTATGACTACAATGACTATACTTCCAACTAATTATTAATTGGAAATTAATAATTAATTATTGCCTGAATTCCAGGAAAGTATTAGTTTTGGAAAGACACTCCTCAATCCCCTATATATGTAGCTTATGGGTTATCTCCCATACATGCTTAGCAAACCTTTCTTCTTGCCTCACTGTCTGAATTGAGTCCCATGCTCATTCTCAAGTCAATCTAATTGGCCAGGAGCCTGTCAATGAGTAACAGTGATTGAATTAAAACTGTGTTTCTGAAATCTGAGGTTGGCAAGCTACCTATGTTGGATTAAAAAGCAGACTGGCATGTTTTCCTAATGATCCATATAGTAAATATATCTGGCACTGAAGGTCATTCAAATATGCTATTCTAGGGGACCAGAATATGCTATCCCAATACATGAAGAATTGTTTAGCTGAAAATGGCTAAGAAGAAGAAGAAGATTCAGGAAAGCATCTGTCTCATACTCTGCTTTAAAACAGGACATAAATGTAAAAAAGGAATGATGTCCTGAAGCCATTATTATAAACAACAGAGGAATTAACTACTGAAAACAGTGTTAGACACTCAAGGGGCTGGAGATGATAGCAGAAGAATCTGTATTAAAAATCTGTAGTAACTAGCATTCGTCTGTTATATATTTTCTTTCTTCCCAATTTTGCAGCCCCTAGAGACTCAGTGTCCTTTTCTTTTGTCTTGTCACATCTCTAAATATTTAGTGTTCTTGTTGAAGATGTTTTACAAAGTAGAATTCAAAATCTCTTTGTCTTAGTTTTTTTTCTCTCATTGCTGAGACAAAATACCCAACACTCAAAGTTAGAGGAAGAAACATTGATTTAGCTCACAGTTTACAGAGGTTTCAGTTCATGATCAGTTGACTACAAGGTAGGATGGCTTGGCAGGGGGACAATGCAGAAGAAAACCACTTCATGGCAGCAGAAGACAGCAAAAGCAAGCAAGGAAGAGACATTAGCAGCATCTTTCTGCCCCTTTTACACGCTGCTTAGCCAACTGTGATTAGCATGGTGCCAAACCAATCCGTGGACCAATTTAGTAATCACACTTCCTTAATTCCAGCATTGTGCCATGAATCAATCACACACCCTAGATCCAGCCACCTCTGAAAAAAGTCCTACCCAAAAGGCTTTAGGGGGACATCTAAACACAAGCTGTGACCCTCTTTTTGAGAACTACTCAGTTTCTTGGTGTCTTCCACGTATGTTATACAAAAAATGTATGCCTGTTAATAAACTTCTTTGCTTTTCTCTTGTTAATCAATATTTTGTAACAAGGATGCATTCTAACTACAAACCTATGGAAAGTAAAGGAAACCCTATAATATTTTTGTGTGAAATCGGCCATAGATAATACCTAAACACTGGTTATGGCTAGAGTTTAAAACAATTTTATTTATTTCATACACACACAACTAGGCAGATTTGGCCCGAGAAGAATAGTTTGCTCACCTGCGACTGAAATAATTGCCACCCATTCTTCTTCCACCTTGAGCTTAGAAAATGGGTACACTCTCTTTCTCTTTTAAATGTGGAAAGTAGAAAACTAAAACCAGTTCAACTCTGAGGAAGTTTATTTTCAAGGTTTCATGTTCAAGAGAGCCATTCAATCACTTCTGATTTACACTTATACCAAGACTCAAGTAAAATCCATTGTGCTATTTAAATTGTCATTCTCTCTAATTTAGTCAAACATAAACAGAAGAATTTAAGACTAAAGAATATGAAAGTATTTACCTTGTAACCATGACTTCACATACTAACAATTTTCTTTGTACTCACGTATGTATTTTGTGTGTTTGGCTAGTGCAAAGTTCAACAACTTAACAACGGTTTCTTTTGGCAAAGAGAAATTTTAAGGTAGTGGCTAAAAATTTTGGTTTTAGAAAGTAGCACCATGTAACTTTTAAGACTAGCCCTTTTACCGACTATTAATCTTGTTTATTATATTATCATCTCCTCAATTTCCTGTTATTAAAAAAAATGATGACTGCAATAGTATCTATTCTATTGTATCCTCTTAATGATTAAAGAATTCAATGCATGCAAAATTCTTAGTACAGCTTGGCTTATATACTATAAATCAATAAACATCAGTAAGTTTTTATTATTAGATATTTTATTGATGAGAAAATTTCAAAACCTGTAAAGCTTTTAAAGAGTCCGATAGGCTTTGAATCAAGTGTTAGTAAAAGAGTTGGGTTTTTCCACAATAGTTTTTGATACTAAAACATTTTAGTTTTAATTTTTCAAACAATAATAATTCTGTCTGAATGAAAGGAAATCCAGCCTTTTTTAAAAACTCATTTTGCTCATGAAAGAAATGTTCAGATTTTTTATAGAAATACTTAAAGGCTTAAATAATTGTTTTATACTCAACTTATAAAAAGATTAATTTTCCAAGGTGAATTTATATGTACTTTTCTGAAGTAAATCTATGTTTATTTGTAAGGTGATTGATTTTTTAAGATAAATCTCAAGTGTACAAAGTTGAATTACTTCTTTTACTCAGTTTCCGTTATCATTCTGTAAGGGATTACACACTGTGTACACACACATTTCTGTTACAGGTGAACAAGTTAATGAAATAATTCACATCTTTTCTTGTTCTTTTAGGTAATGGGTATTTTTATTTTGTGCTTACGGAATTTTAATTTATGCAAATGATGCCGTGGCCGACATTGCTGACTTTCTTTCCAAGTTCATCCACTGCTGATACAAAATGAACAGAGGTAGAAGCTACATGTTCCTTGTCCCTGTGCAGTTTGGCGGCCTATGTGTAATGTACAAAACTAACATGAACCAGTTCCAGTTGTGCCGTTTCTGTTCCTCCTAATGTTTGCTGCCCAGACATGGGAGTAATTCAGTTTCACCAGGAAAGGCAAAGTGCCCAAAGTGTCCTCAGATGCACAGCATCAACATCCACTCAGAAATTCTTAGTAATTTTTATTATTGCACATTCTCAGGCAGTATATAAAAACTAATGAGTTGGAAACTGGGATAGGGCCCATCATCTGTTTTTCTTCAAATCCTACAGGTGTTTCGATGTACTCTGCTATTCTCACAGTGCAAAGCAATATACTACAAAAGAAGTAACTGCCTGAAGGACTATTCATAGCAAAGACTTACTACACTTTTTTCCCCAAGTCTAGAAATCAATTATTTTATGGTTACTGTTCCTATCTTCTCTTCCTCCACCTCCTCCTCCTCTTCCCTGGTTGTTTACACTCATTTTCCCTCTCCTTTTCTTTTTCCTTTTTTTGCTTCCTTTAACAACCACTTAAAAGTTGGAAAACCACACTTAACTGTCACATAGGTCATGTAAAAATAGCCTGATACAGAATGGAACAGCTATGGTGAGTAACTCTGGCTGTGTCTCCAAAGATAGAAAAACGCATATCCACATTTTTTAAAGTACTCTTACAATCTGATCTCCCTTACAGCCGATTAATCTAAACACTGAGACAGAGGGAAAGCAGAGCAATGCATACTGATACGTTTTCCAATTTTTAACTAAAATCTTAAGTAAAAAGCATTCAAGTGTTAAGATTTATTCACTTTTTACTTGCACATCAATGCACTATTATTAGGAAAATTGTATACATTCACCAAATTATTTTTCAAGAACTTAGTCCTATTACCATATAAAGTAAACAAATATTCTTAATAATATATAGTTTTAGAGTTTTGCATTCCCTTTACTTTTGCTTTATTATTTTAAATATTTCTTATATTTCACAGAGGCAAAAATATATGTAATAAATATGGGAGGTAAAAACAATGCTGCAATACAAATTGTAGGTATCATTTCCTTTGCATTTTTTCCTATGTTCACCATATGTCCTATGTTCACATATACTTCCCTTTGTCCACATATACATGTATAGTCACATATAAATTTTAGTTATTTGTAGTCATATAAATGTGACTATACATATTTACATATAAATTTATGTATATTTTCCTTTCTTTTAGTCTTTGATATGTCTATGAGATTTTTCCTGCTATACTCATTATTTTATTAATATTTGGGGAACAATATTATGTTTTTTATTTCATTTGTGTGGCTATGTGTATTTATTTTGATTGTTGTATGCATAGCATGCCATTCTATTAATAGTCTACAACTTATTCAGTGTTTTGTTAAAAATGGCTTTTCCTGGTTTATTCTTCTATCTACTGTAATATTTGGAACAATTTATACATTAGGCTAGAGGTTTTCTCAGATATATGAATGAAATCACAGAAACATAGTCTATGTGAAAGCACCTCCGAGAAGTAACTGATAACTCTGTAGTGGACTGCAAGTATTATTAGCACTATTTCAGAACTAGTACTGTTAGAAGCCTGTTAAAATTCGTTTTCTTATCAATTCTAAGAGTTATGTACTCTCTATTCAGAGATTTGTTCTTTGGGAAATAGCTATTCCTCCTAATTTTCTCACTTTGTAAGGGTAGTAATCAATCTGAGATGCAGGTTTCTTTATCTGAAATCTTACGAATCATCATCAGTAATGTACTTGTGAGTAAAAAGTACTTATTTTTCTAAACTTGATCTGAGCCATTTCTATACAGATATAAAAATGAAAAATGCTAGATTATTCTTCAGATGTTTCTGTTTTTCTAAAGTATGCATGTGATTATATATATATGTATATATTTGCATTTATATACATATCCATGTACCTGTGTGTGTATGTGTTTCTGTGGGTGTAAGGTATCATACTGATTAATGTTTGCATGTGCAGGGTAGGCTGAAATGCTTCCTGTTCTTATTTATCTTATTAAATTAAGGAGTAGAAAAAATTCTAAGCCAATAAAGAATAGAAAATAGAAGAAATGATAAAGAAATTTCGGAAAGATAGCTTTTCAGAAATTTGTCTTGATACATAAATTGGCTCAAAATTATAAATCGTATGATATTTTCCCATTTGTCTAACAAGTTAAACCTCCTTAAACAGCTCTTCTGGCAGCATTTAATGACTTCTCTGAATTTTTTTTCCCAGGAATTAAAGAACAAACTAGATACATAAAAAATCATCCAAGTTACAAAGGAATTACACAACGAAGAACTAAAGAAGTAGAGAAAAAGAAAGGAAGAGAGAAAAAGGCAAAATTAGGAGAGAGAGAAAAAGGAAAAGGAAAAATATAAAATACGTCATCAACAGACATCTGATTTCCTTGGTTTTTTGTCAATATTCTTTTGTCAATTTAAGTGGGGTTTTTTTTTTTTGAAGAATAATGCTGTTTTTTCTTCCTTTTTCTCCTTTACTCAGCATTCTTTTTTTTTTTTTTTTTTTTTTTTTTTTTTTTTTTTTTTTGGCGGCACCGGCGATTGAACTCACGACCTTGCGCTTGCCAGGGAGGCACTTAGGCTGCTGAGCTAGATCCCTGGACCTTGTGTTTTTGAGACAGGGTCTCACTATGCCGTTCAGGCTGGCCTTGAGCTCACTTTGTAGCCCAGGCTGGTCTCGAACTCACAACGATCCGCCTGTCTCAGCCTCCCGAGTGCTGGGATTACAGGCGTGAGCCACCCCGCCCGGCAGCATTCTTTTTCTTATTCTGGTAAAACATTCCTACAACACATTCATCCAGGATTATTAAGCTTTCAAAACTTAGATGCACTATTTTGAGATATTTCTCTAAAAGAGACAGTCTAAAAGAAAATTAGTTTAAAGATAACTATTGTTAATAAACATGAACTTTTCTCTTATTTTTCAGTTATACAGAAATGTAGTATCAGTAAATATCAAGATAAGTTTTTATTCTAAATTATAAGCACTTAACATTAATGTTTACCAGACATATTTTCTCAGAAAAAAATGTTACTATTGTCACAAATTATTATGGTTTAGTTCTAAAATATTCCCCCTGAGTCTCATTTGTTTAGAAAGTGACTTGATCAGAGGGAAACTCAACTCATTTGTGGGTTCATCCATTGATGAGGTCAGCAGCTGAATGTGCTATTGGCAACCTGTTGGAGATGGGTTGCTAGGGACATGACCTGGAAGGGTGTATTCTTGTCCTGGATCCTCTCCTCTCTATTTTCTGGCTCCCATAGGGTTCATAGCTGTCCAGGCCCTTCTTCCTTGCCTTTCTGCTTTGGAGTCAGCTGATTTTGGACTGAACCCACCAGAAATTGAAAATTACATTCACCTCTCCTCTTTTTATGTTGTGAACCATGGGAGTGGTAGTTTACATGTTTTTTTAAATTTTTTTTGGGGTGGTAGTTTATTCATTGATGGGAAAGTGACTAAAACATCCTATATGTCTGACAAAGGGTTAGTTGTTAATTGCACAAATGTCACTAAAAATGTGTAATTTTAATTAAGTGCATAATAATTAGACTTACTAGCAAGCTGTATTTCTAGAATATTAAAATTAGGTTTTATAAATTTTGAAAATTTCTTTAGGATAATATATAAGGGTGATTTTATTTAAAACTTGTAAGGCTAAACAATCATTTATCACAGAGGTGTTTATTTTATCCATGCATAAATGAAAATCACCCTTATCTGCTCACCTCATTCAAGGGGTTAATTGTTCTGAAGATAACATCATAAGTGAAGCATAAGCAAAGGTTGAAATAAACTTTGGAAGTTCATTTTGCAAATATTGCAAGTGTAAAACCCAACCTGCCGTACCTCAGCCTCAAAGGAATGTCTCTGTTCAATAGTCTTGTTCAACACACGGACTTTAATAATGCTAATGTATTGGCAATGTGAAATATTTTCAAATTCAGAATAATATCTCTTAGCCATTAATTTTCACATGAAAATTATATTACATATATCACTTGTCATTTTAAGTATATAACAATGAAAATAGACTGTTAGATTGACCATTAGATTCAGTATCAATTCAGTAGAATAGTGAATAAAGTCTAAGGAACTCTATTTTGTATATTTATAAAGTCCTTTAGTTATTGGTTTTCTGCATTGAAGAAATAAAAGCAACCATTTAATATTTTTTAAATCTTAGCAATAATTTATTAATCTGATATCTGTCTAATTGTACTAGGTACTGTAGAAACACTGTCCGATAACCTTATTTACACAGGGAAAGTAAACCACAAATTAAAGTTATATCCAGTTTTTAAACATTCTCTTATCTTTGCTTAAGTAGAAATTCAAGAAAAGACATCTTTAACCTCATCCTCACATTAATTTCATCACATAGCTTACTTCCGTTAAAGTGCAAAAACAGTTCCTTCTCATTATGATTTGTTTTTTTATACACTTTGAAGTGATTACTAAACTCAAGAAAGATAAAAGTCATGATCACTGCTAAGTGAAATTTTATTATGTGTGAGGTACTTTATATATCCCGTCAGACTCAATGCCTACCACAGCCTCTTAAGGTAAGAAATGCTAAGCTTTTTTTTTCCCCTGTGATTAAATGGAAATTCATACGAATTACCACATTCCAGTGAATTTAAAACAAATGCCATTTAAGATACATATTATCTTACTGCCAGGAGAAACAAGCAAAATGCTGCCAAATATAATTGTAAGATTTGTCTGTAGACTTGTACCGATTCAAAAATGTTATTCTGCTGAGAAGGACGGGTAGGGAAAGGGCCTCCTGGAAAGATGTTACACAGCTTCAAGCTAACGCCTATTCCTGTCCACTCTGACCCACAGCCCCTGAGCTTTCCATTACACCTCACAGCCTCAAATATCTTCACAAAAGACAGTGCGTTTGGCATTTTCCTGTATGAAAAGCCTCCTTTTTCCTCGCGGTGCCACCTAGTCTTCGTAACCTTCCTGTGGAAGAAATCAAAGTGCGTGGCAGTGTAGTAATCAGAAAAATGGATTGTGCCTGCCTCTCCCTGTCAATCACTTGATAAGGAAAAAACAAATAGAAAAGATTAAATCACAGCCTGCTCCAATGTTTTGTGCTTGGAATAAATGCATTTCAGATTTCACCAAAGTCCATTATGCACTGTTTGGCTTTGATTAGCAGGGGCATTTCATAAAGCGTGAAAGAAAGCTACAGTGAGTAGAAGGAAAAACGAAGAAATGCATGAGCATTTTCTCACAGTTTAGTTAAACAGCCGATGCACTCCAGTCAAAGAGAACAGCAAAAGCTCTGACAATTATGAATGTCCTTGGCAAAGGGATGAATTTATCTGCCTGTAAAGGAGAAGTTGCTGTAAAAGATGGTGTCTGCGTCAAGCAGAACCCCAGCAGAGCGTGACTATACAGAACAATCGGTATTCACTCTTACATGCGAGAGAGCCCCGATTACAACTTGACTGGAATCCTCACCTGGGAAATCTGAAATCACCACCTGTTTTCTTTGGATGCTTGTGTGACACACTCTAGTTGCTTTCTACAGAACTTAGAACATTCATTTACTCTAGTGGATACACTTGGAGCTTTATTCAATTCATTTTCATTAAGCAACTGACTCACCAGGTTTATTAGAACTTAGAAATTCATTGTTTTTATGCTCAAATTTTTCTTTCCAAGAGTGTACTGCGTATTTTCTTGTATCCTATGGCATCTTTTCATACAAGTGTTATAATTGCACCTTATTAGAAAGGGCAGATAGTAAGAGTAAGAATAGCTAGTTAGCATGTGGCCAGCTATCTTATGTACACTGGAGATATAGAACCACAACCACCATTACAAATTCTAATTCCTTTTTAATAAGATCTTCAGCACTCAATTCCAAACCTGTTATCAGGACTTCTGTTTTATTCTTTTTAATCATTCTACAATATTATACAGCAAAAATTAAAATAATATTGATGGACAACACTTTATAATGCAGATATATGGTCATCTGAAATGTTTTTAATAAGATAATTTCAGTAATCTTTAACATTTAACTATATCACCACTTGCTACTTAATCGTAAGGTAAGATAAACTACATTATGAAATGAATTGCAGTGTCAGTGTAGATACACAGATCTACCAGACTGTAAACAACATTATCTAAGCAAAATAAGGGGAAAAATTAATAATTTGCTTCTAAAAAGTCTCTTAGATCTCTTTTGCCTGGAAAAACCTAGTAGAGCAGTATGCAGCATTTATAATTATATAGAGTAGTTTGATATTATAATACATTTGAGTATAGTAGTTTAAGAGTGACAATTAACATTAAGAAATTTAAAATTTTTATTAAATAACTTGTAATCTGGTTCTTGAATTATATGTATATATATATATATATATTCTATATTTACAATATATATGAAAAAGAGACAAAATGTAGTAATAAACTACCAAAGAAAAATTTCAACAAACATCTCAGCCTATTATCTTAAACTTGTTGCACTCAAATGTATCTAACCATTTTAATCTATCAGTGAATCAAGACTGTGGTTAAGAAGTTCTCTGTCATCTCATAGTATTGAAGAATTTTTAAGAGTGTAATTACTGTGCAAAAGTCTAGAAAAAGATCAATTTATATTTTCGCTAAGTGGTAGCGCCATCTGCTGGATTCATTTGTCACAATATTGTAATGGCTAAGTATTGGCTATGTTAGGTTTCCCGGGCACGCCTCCGAAGACTTTATGTAGATATTCCTGAAGGTACAGTCTGAAAAAGAAGAGGCAAATAAATGCGGGGGAACAACAGACTGAGTAGAAATACGGGAAGTGAAAAGAATAAAACATCAAGTTTTCTCTTTTAGCATTTGCAGCGCTAGCACAACTACGTAATACCAATCCTGTTACAATACTACAGGAAGCTAATATCCAGAGTAAGCACAGTCAACTTTGTGTACATTTTTATTACACCAAAATGTCTTGTTTAGTCACCGACTGCAGCGGGAGAGGCTGGTATTGACACTTCTCTGCTAAACTGCTGCAAATAAAACACTTTCTATTAGCAAAAACAGAAAAGAGATTATTTACTATGAATCAGAGTTTTGACAAATTCGTAAAATTCTTTCCTCTTATTCACAGCTAAAAGCTTTGAGAT
>RJWT010025579.1:5500-16196 GCA_004365215.1 Cuniculus paca | reverse complement strand
TGTCCAGCTTCAGGGGCTCCCTACACACAGGCAGCCATGCAGGAGTACAGGTAGGAATGTTTTTAGTTTCTTGTTTATTGCTTTGCTTTTGTTTTTTGAGACAAGTCTTGCTATGTGGTTCAGGCTGGCCTTGCACTCACTATGTCACCCAGGCTAGCCTCAAACTCACAGTAGTCCTCCTGCCTGAGCCTCCTGAGTGCTGAGATGGGTAGGATTTATTGTAAACATAGAGAATTACACCTTGCTAGAGAAGGTGGGCAGTGTCACAAAGGTGTCTGCACTGAATGGGAGTCTGCATATCTTTTTATGTGTACAAAAGTTACTCTTGGGGTTCAGGGAATATTGGTAATTATGATGCTTATCTACATTTTGCTGAAGATACCTTAGAAAATGTCTTTTTGTCCTTTTCAGATGACTTCTGTTCCCTCAGGAGTGTTAATCATGTTGGAAACAGGAAATTTATTTTTGAAAGGTAAGTGTTCAATTGAAACCAGGTCCCAGCCCAAAGAAGGTCTTTAAAGAAATTTCCTTTCCTGATATCATTGGACTATAGCTTATGGCAGCCGGAAATGCTATATGAATGTTCTAGAAATAGAGGCCCTGTATCTTTGGGTGTGAGACCTAGTATGTGATTTTAAATGTATTATCCATTGAGGTCTTTTTTCTTTACTAAACTATAACTGGCAGCCGGGCCTGGTGGCACACACCTGTAATCCCAGCACTTGGGAGGCTGAGACAGGAGGATCGTTGCGAGTTCGAGACCAGCCTGGGCTACAAATTGAGCACAAGGCCAGTCTGAATGGCATAGTGAGACCCTGTCTCAAAAAGACAAGGGCTGGGGATTTAGCTCAGTGACCTAAGTGCCTGCCTGGCAAGCGTGAGGTCATGAGTTCGCTCCCTGGTGCTGGTGGAAAAAAACAAAAAATGAAAACAGGCAAAGCAAGCTATTTTGGATATCTTCCTCATGGTTCCTAGGGTCACTAATATTTAACCACCTGCCTAACAGTCTTTCTCAAGAGTTGGGGCCCTGAAGTCATTTAGGGTATTGAGGCACCCCATCATTCTAGCTACTTCTTGCATAGAAAGGGCCTCTAAAGGAGGAAGTTAGGGTCCCCAGACTTGTTGACTTTTACATCTGAAGGGTCAATGGACATGTCCTACATAGATGGTTGGGTCAGAAGGTGCAGGACTAGAGTGACTGGAAAAAGAAGAAATAAAAGTTTAGGAAACAGTTTATTATCCATGGTCCAAATATAAGAAGTATAAGAACAAAGACTCCACTGGTTATGAATCATTTCCACCAAACTGATCCAGAAAGCTAAGCTCATATCATTTCTCCAAAGTTAGTGTTGGGACCTGACATAGCCTGAATTTGTCTTAAATCCTGTAAGGCAGATTAGGGACAAAGAGCTCATCAGAAATAGTTAAACAAGGAGGAGAGCAATTGAACTTCCTATGGCCAGTTTTAGTCAACCTCTTCTAGGTTCCTGTCAGTGAGCCCTATCCCCCAGCTGTGCAAATGAGCAGAAGGGTACTTATAATAAAGGTTCCAATTAAGAGAATACCCAAGGTGCATACAGCCATCTGATGGTCAGGCAGGGATGGTGAGGCATTTACTTAACTGAAAGATGTCTGAATAGAGATTTTAAGTCTCAGTGGTTGGCCTTATCAGGATGGTGGCGTCTCTCCCTTCCAAGATTTAACTCAGAAATGATGGGTCCAGCAGCGATTCCCAGAACCTTAATAGCTGTTGAAGAGGAGAGCAATACCAAGAAAAAGCCCTTTCAAAGAGGAGTTAATTGTTGGCTTGTGGGTCTCCTATATATGTTTTAATGAGAATTAATGTTCCAGAGAGGGCATTGAGGCCCTTGGGACGTTTGTGGCAATCCCAAAGGATTGAGTCTCTACATCTAGTAGGAGGCCAGTATGTAAGAAAAGTCAACCACCATTTTTAATAGTGCTATTGTAGAATTACCTTTTGTGAAAGGTGGGTTTTTGACATAACTTTTTCATGCAAATTATACTGTTTGATTGGCCAATTCTACCTTGCTTGAGGACTGAATCCTCCAAGAAAGAGATAATAGTTAATTCCCAGGGCTGCAGACACCGGTTGTGTTGCCTAGAAGATGAATCTTGGAGAAGTGCTTTTTCAGACCTAGTTAGTAAAGCTTTTATCAATCCTGTAAAAGTATCAGTGAAAATTAGTAGATATTTAAACCCTTGACCAAGAGGCAACTGAGTAAAATCAGTTTTCCAATCCTCACCTGAGTATTGTGCTTGTCTTTCCAAGGGAAGAGGCTTAGATCCTTGGGGATTATTAGGAGCACATAGCACACAGGCTCGTGAGTCCTGGTCAACAGTCTTGCAAAGCCCTTTGCAACCAAAGACCGATTTGCTTATCTAGTGTAGCTGGCCTTGGCTTAAACGACAGGAGTTGTGTGACAGGACAAAAAACAAAGCCGCCACTAAATGAAGGGGGCATGAGGACGTCAAGGAATCACCTGAATCCTGATGTTTACATACAGCTTTCGGCAATAGAAAAGGGCAGGCTATGTGCAAAAACACAGGTAGTTTGGTTGTCAGCGGATTTTAACCGTCCTTTGCCTCTTGTAGCTCTAACTTTCCTCAAGGTTTTATTGCACCTGGCTGTTTGTTTACTTAATTTATTTTGTTTTGCTCAGGACTTTGCCCTTTGTCCCTTTATTTTCTGATCTCACTGTCTCACTGATTGAGGGACATGGAGGAGATTTCCTGATATGAGCCATCCATCTGCTTCCTGAGTGTGATCGCAGGTTAGGGCCCAAGTGACCGCCTCCAGAGTATAAGAGATGGAAGATAAGGTCCTGCTCATGTAGCTGCTCTTTGGTTTCCTAATGCTTCCTCATGGGTTCCCAATTGATAACCTTTGCAATGAATCACAGCTTTTCATCTGGAAAGTAGCTAACTTATAGTAAAACTCATATTTGAGGTCCATATTTTATAGGATTATTTTTGGCATTGAGATAGCCTCTTTTTTTTTCCAAACAGCAGTGTACACAGTAGCACTACAAAAGCATATGTGAAATGAGAGTGTACTGGGTACTATTTGTCCTTACTGAGCCCTAAAGCACAAGTCAAAGGAATCTATTCAGCCAGTTGTGCTGATGTGCCCAAGGGCCAAGGCTGGACCTCCATTAAGCCCACAAGAGAAGCAATTACAGAGCCAGCTTGTCGTTTGCCATTTCTTACATGGGAGTGGCCATCAGTAAACCAGATTACATTTGAGCTGTCAAGCAGTTGTCTTCTAGGCCTGGTTTGTCCTTTAGGGACTAATACATAGGGTTTAACCATTCGCCGAATCTAGGAATCCATAGACAATGATAGTACAGGAAAATGCAAAGTTGCTTTCTGGTGCTAGAGCCTGGATGGACTTGGGTGCCTGTTCATGCTCTACTGAAAGAGCTTGATGCCCTAGGTTAAAACAAACCCTATAGTGGATATTCCCTGTCAGCTGGTAAGTTCAAAATCTGAACCAAATGATCCTGGGCCTCTGTTAGAGAAGCAGACAACAAAGATCACCCACATCGTGTATGATAGCCTTATTTGTTAAGGTTAAGTCCCTGGCTGAAGCCTGACCAAAAATATGGGCACTGTCCCTAAACCCTTGGGGAAGAACAGTCTAAGAAAATTGTTTGTTCCAACCCAGCTCACTGGTCCAATCAAAGGAAAAAAGGAATTGGGATACAAAAGAGGGTGACTTTAAGGTTTAGGACTGTAAACCAGTAAGTGTTTGAAGGAATTTGGTGCAGCAGAGTGAAGAGGTTTGGGACTAGTGGATGTAGAGGAATAACTGCCTCTATGATAGCACAGAGCTCTACACTAAACGATACTCACCACTGGGCTTCTTAATAGCTAAAACTTGGGTAATACAAGGTGACTAAAAAGGCACTACCAGCCTATGGTGAAAGAACTTATTCATTGGGAGTTGTAGCCCTGCTGAGAATCAGATGAATGAAAATACTGTTTACAGTGTAGGAAGGCATGAGAATTTTATTTTTATTTATTTATTTATTTTATTTTAAAGAGAATAAAAACAAAACAAAACAAAACAGAGTAAAACATAACAAAGCAGATCAGAACAGAACAATGCAAGCAATACAGATGTTTAAAACATAACCACAGGAAATTAACAATGGCTACCCTAGTGTCTCTTGTTTTCTTTGAAATGGCTGTTCATACATTCACACATAATAAACTCGAGCAAAACAAAATAACATAAAACCAGATAAAACAAAAGAGTGAAAGCCTTGCAGGCCTTCAAATCAGTCAATAAGAAGTCAACAATGGCTACCTTCATGTCCTTTGTTTTTTTCAAAAAAGCTGATCATATCTTCTCAGGCAATAGCAGAACAAAGCACAAGAAAAACCAAAATCAGTAAAGACAGATAAGTAACAGTAATAAAGAGCCCAAAACATTAACAATATAGGCTTTCTAAGCTAGGCGATGGGAAGATACCAAAGGTTGTTATTTCGTATAGTTCTCTTCCAGAGTAGGCATGAGAATTTTTTAACTTAATCATTACTGAGGTGGAAATAACAGTTTTTCCAGGCATGTCAGAGGCTCATACCTGGGGTTTAGTAGGAAGGTCAGTGTTATGGCTTGTGACTAGATGTGCCCCTCAAAGCCTCATATGGTCATAGGTGGGACTTTTTCAGAGGTGGTCGGATCTAGAACGTGTGATGCTGGGATCAATTCATGGTGCAATGATAGGATCAAGGGCACTAGGATTAAGGGTGTGAGTGCTACCTGCCCTAAGTAGCCTGGATATGATACAAGGGATAGAAAGAGTTGCTGTCACCCCTTGTTGCTTTGCTACCTTCTGCCTGCCATAAACTGTTTCTCCTCTGCAATGCCACCCTGCCTTGGAGCCAGCCGATTATGGACTGAAATCTCTACAAACTGTGAGTTGAATAAATCTTCCTCCTTTAATTTTGGGTGTCAGGTATTTTGTCTCAGCAATGAGAAAAATACCTAAAAATAGTCAGTAAGGACAAAGTCATTGTCAACATTGGTAGGAGAACTGGCCATTGTCATAACTGTAGGGTTTCTAGATGAGCCAAAAATAATTTGAGCTCCCATCTTGGTTAATAAGTCTCAGCTGAGTTAAGCAGTTGGACATTCAGGTAATACCAAAAAGGCACGGATACACAGAAATTTATTCCATAAACAACATGGAGGAAGAGTACAGCGCTTTGCCAACTGAGCCCCATTGATGCCATAACTGACACGAGTTGGATGTCAATTGTTCAGAATAAGAAGAATAGAAGAAGAAGCAAGGAGGAAGTTTATGGTTCTACCTGTGACACCCAATGTTACGGGAGGCTGCATCCCATGATGTGATGACCGGGTTGGGGGTTGACTAAAGCCTTGGGTTTCCTTACAACAGGGACAACTTGGCTCTGACCGAGGTGCTCTTTAATCCATGGGACAGTATGCCCTCCAGCGTCCGTTTTGCCATATTTAGGGCAAGGTGACTTAGCAGGTCAATCTGTATTAGGGTAGTCTCTCTTCTAGTGGTCCATCTGCCAGCAGACATAACACTTACTAGTGAACTTACTTCCCTTAGGAGAAGAGCCAGCAGGCAACATTCTGTCACTCCTCAATGCAGCAAGAAGCTCTGCGTGCTTTTTGTCCTCTCTCATTTTCATTTAATCTTAGCTTTCTTTTGCTCTCTTCATTCCTCTTTTTTATATCCCAATTATAAAAAGCAGAATTAGCAGCATTTAGTAGCCTGGGAGCACACGTGCCAAAGACATTTTTTGTAATCTCCTCTTAATATCTGGAGCTCAGTGGGTAAGAAATCTGTCTTTGAGGAAGACTTGGCTCTCATCGGTGTGAGGGTCAGCCTCACATGACTTCCATACATCATTCAAGAAATGATGTTGGGTTTTTATTTGGGCCCTGATCAATAGTAGCCAGTTTAGAGTGGCTTTCTGGTATGATTTTACTGACTTTTAGCCCTTTGAGGATATAGATCATAAAATTTTTGCAATTCCACATATCATCAGGGTCTTATAATCCCATTTAGGGGTATCTGAGGTGATAGCTTCACATCCTGTAGGATACTCTTTACCCAAAATATGTAACCCAGGTCAGGTGTGATGGTGCACACCTGTGATCCCAGCACTTGGGAAGCTGAAGTATGAGGATCTCTGTGAGTTTGAGGTAGCCTAGGCTACATAGTGAGTTTGAGGCCAGCCTACACTACATAGTGAGACCCTGTCTCAAGAAACAAAAAATAGTGGCTCACACTTGTAATCCCAGCACTCGAGAGGCTGAGACAGGAGGATCATTGCAAGTTTGAGACCAACCTGGGCTACAAAGTGAGCTCAAGGCCAACTTGAACTGCATAGTGAGACCCTGTCTCAAAGAGACAAAATAAATAAAACAAAAACTAAGATATATAATCCATCAGCATAATGTATGGCTCCTGTAGTTACTTGGGGCCTTTCTGAATCTGTAAAACTGTGTCCAAAGTAACATTGATGTCTTCTTAAAATAGTTTATAATTATGAACATGTTGAATCCTTCTATACATTTCTCAGAATGATCTGAAAAATTGCTCAAATCTTGTTTGATTTGCTTGAAATGCTGCACAGAGAAATGCTGTTGAATCCTAAATGGTCCAATCTCACCCAATAGTTCCTGAAGAGGGCACATGTGTCCCAGCAGGGCCCTAGCCCCTGCTGGGGGCCTTGAATAAGGAGGAGTATGTCCCTTTTTGTCTGAGTTCTGAGCATTAGGACTATTCCCTAGATTGGGAGGTAGTTTCGAGATGGAAAATCACACAAATGAGGGGTGATTTTTATTCCACTTTATTGGTGAGTGCCATTATACCTGGGTCTAGTTTACAGTGGGAACATAAGTCAGCATTATCCCATAAGGCAAAGAAATTTGCGCGTAAGATTCTTCTCACCATTTTCCCACCATTTTTGCAAATGTATTATCCAGTGATAGTGGATCTTTACTTAACTTTGTTTCTTCACTTAACTACCACTAGCAAAGCATACTGGTTTGGAGTTCCCTTTGTCCATCAGATCCGCCAATGCCTACTGCCTCCCTAACACTTGGCACATAAGGACACCTATTTAATGTGTTGAATAAATGGATGAATGAACTTCAGATGCTCTCCATTTCACAGCATGGAAAGCATAGTGGTCAGGAGCCCATAGTTATAGCCCTGGACAGACCTGGGCTGGAAGTCTAAGGTCACTTCCAAGCTGTTATCTGGGGCCATACAGTCATGTACTTAGCCCACAGGCCAGCAAATTTTTTCATTCAGAGCTCAGACCGCAGAAATTTTAACTTCATGGGTCATTCAGTCCGTCACCTAGGTGTTAAACTCAGCCTTGTCTGCAAAATAGCCAGAACTAGAGAGACTACCTAAACCAGAAAAGAACGCCGAAACCAGTAAGAGTGCCTGTTTTCTTAAGCTTTATTTTAAAAAACAGGCAGCAGTACAGCCTGTAATCCCAGCACTGGTGGAGGCTGAGGCAGGAAGATCACCATGAGTTCAAGGCCAGCCTGAGCTAGGTAGTGAGTTCAAGGCCAACCTGAACTATATAGCAAGACACTACCTCCAAACAACCCCCTCCCTCAGAAAAAGATGCCCCCAAACAGGCAGCAGGTCTAAAGCAGTATGCTGACCTAAGTCTGAGTGTGAAAAAAAAGATCAAAGGAGTCAACCAATGGATGGAGACTCGGATCTTGGGTTGGTATCCTTGGCCAAGCTTGCACTATTTCATTACACCAAGTCCATCCAGTTCAGTTTACTGAGTGCTACCACATGACGTTTGCATGTACAGTATTCTATTTTTTCTTTCCAGTTCACTGTTTGGTAATACTAACATTTAATATCATTATTTAGGGGTTAAGAGCAAGGGATTCTGGAATCAGATCGCCTATGTCCTTGTTCTGGCTCTGCCGCTTAAGATGCATTGTGATTTCGGAAAAATTAACTTCTCCCTGACTTTACTACGGTCCCTCAGTTGCCCCCTCTGTAGAGCTGGGATGACAGTAAGTTAGTCCACCTCTCATAGGGCTGGAATGAGGATGAGATGGGTCTGCCCCCTCGAATCACCTGGAAGTCCCAACACCCGTTGCAGACCCAGCACGATCACAACAATTTCTATGAATGACAGGGGAACAACCATATTCTTGAAGCTTCACTGGGTGAGTACAATGCAAAACCAAGTTTAGAAAGCAGTGGGTTAGTCTGATCCCTGGGTGGGACCCTTCTGGAATTTCCGCCCCTCCCGGTCCCTAACAACCTGCGTCTCCAGACCCCAGCTGATTGCACAACCTCCTCCCTGGACTCGCGTGCCAACTGGCCCCCAAAGCCCCGCCCATGAACGCTGGTGCTTTTAGTCCCTGTGACTCACAGGCTGCATTCTCTCTTCCTATTGGTTTTCGGAGACGTCCCACCCCGCAGCTCCACCAATCATCGCGGCCCAGTAGGTTCTTAGCGCGTGGAGCGGCGGCTACCGGGGTCAATCACTGCAGGGTTGACGTCAGTTGTCGTCTGGTCTGAGGCTGCGCGGCTCCAAGAGTTCCCACGGTGCTGCTGTCTCCGCCGCCACCGCCACCGCCGCAGCCGCCGCCGTCTCCGTCGCGGTGACCGCCACAGGTAACCCGGGGCCCTGCACTGGACCAGGGCTAGTACCCACGCCCCAGGCCAGAGCAGCCGATCAGCCGCAGTTCATGGCCTCAAGGCTTGGATTTTTCAATTTTCAATTTCCCGAAACCCTTTCTGAGTAATCGGTCTGTTACCCTGCGAGGAGACTTGAGTTCCGAGGACACCTCTGAGCCCCGAGTCTTGCGAGGGTGATGGTGGCTGAGGAGGTGGGCTCCGTCTTTTCCCGCCTGCTTTGGCTGGAACGGCGTGTTGCTCAGGAGGGTAAACTGAGGCTCCCCAGGAGGCCGGATCAGTTGAGGTCCCGCACTTAGGGAGTGTCTGGCAGGACGCAGGGCTTGGTTCTGACCTTTCATCCTAGGAATTCAGGCCGTTGATGCTTTTGTCATGGAGGACTAAACCCATGAGGAAGAGCTGTTAACGACAACAACAAAAAACACCCAAACAAAAATACCCAGAATTTTCCTTCTGATAAGTCAAGCAGGTGTGGTTCTGGGAGAGTTTCGGAGTGACCCACATCAGTTGGGAGAGTGTAAGTGACTGGGAGTGGTCCCTTGTCTCCGTGGGACTTAGGATTATGTGTCAAGGACTGTAGCATCTGGAGGCTGGAGGAAGGCGCTCCCTGTCACGTGCTTCCCGGCTGGGATCTGACACTCGACCTGTGACCTGCAGGGAGTGGAATAGGAATGCCCGGCTTTCTGGAGCTTTACAAAGCTGTTTGAGTTGGAGCTCCTTTGTGAAGGGGAGCAGCAGGCTCTAACGAACGATTGCCGTGTTACAGGTGTGTATAGGGATTGCACCCAACCTTAACTTGTGGGAAGAGAGAGAAATTCATAGAGAAGGGTAGTACGTTCAAGTTAAGTTGGAAGACGGACAGGAGCTAGTCCAGGAGGAGGAGCGGTTCACCTGGAAGACAGCTTGGCGGAGGCAGGGGAAGAGCAATGCTATTGGACCTGGAGTTGATCCTAATTGAAGGAAGGGTTTTCCTGTGGGTGGTGGATTCTGTGAGCCATGAGCTTAGAGAGGTACGTCTTGAACTGTCCTGTGCTGCTGTGAGAGATCTCGATGTTGTCCTGAATGCCCACGAAGCTGCTTTTAGTGCAGATCTGTATCTTAAATACCCCGTAGGGTAGCAAGGTGCTGGAAAGAGACCGTACTAAAGACGATTGCAATAATCCCCGGGAGAAATTCCCAGAGTTTTAAAGACCCATGAAGAGGGAGAGAAGATTTTGAGCTGTCATGGAAGTAGAGTACATAATATCCAGTCCCATTCAGAAAAAATAAAAAATACACCTATGCTGTTGCTTAATGATGAGGATGTGTTGTGAGAAATGTGTCATTGGGGATTTCATTGTTGTTCCAACATGGAGTCTATTCATATGAACTTAGATGTAGTATAGGTCGCTGGATGTGCCTCTTGATGCAACCAAAAGATGAGGTGCCCGAGGCTGCTGCTGGCATAACAGGGACTACTGCTTTACAGTAACCTTTTTTGTATATAATTAGGAGTTTTTTCTAAACTGTAATGAATGATGTAGTACAGTAAGTCCATAAACCACTATCGAAATGCTTTATCGCTGTCAAGTATATGTACCCGACTAAATTGTGTATGTTGTACTTTTATGCAACTGGCAGTGTTTGCAACTGGTAAGTTTGCTTACCCACCACTGAGCTGCATCCTCAGCCTGAGCATTATGCTAGTGATATAGGGGAATGAAACTCCCAACCTACTACATGTTCTGCACGAGTTTGTGTTCTCTAAAATCGAAGAATGAATTTTAGGAACAACGGAGGTTATGAGCAGGATATATTTATTGAGAGAAAGAAAGCTTCTGTCTGAGAGAGAGACAGAAGGGATCCCAAGTGGGTTGCCAAAGATTTTGGCTTTTCAAGAGACTTTTATAGAGTAAAACCACGAGGTGAGATGGGTGCAAGATGGGGAAAACCTGGGAACTTGCAAGGCAAATGGGCATGAGGTGGGACAGAACTATG
This sequence comes from Cuniculus paca, assembly GCA_004365215.1. Taxonomy (NCBI): domain Eukaryota; kingdom Metazoa; phylum Chordata; class Mammalia; order Rodentia; family Cuniculidae; genus Cuniculus; species Cuniculus paca. The sequence continues at coordinate 5,532 of RJWT010025579.1, read as the reverse complement.
GTCAACCAATAAGATTAACTGTTCAGGTAAAA
>RJWT010025578.1:0-16101 GCA_004365215.1 Cuniculus paca | reverse complement strand
GCATTTTATTGAATATTATACCTTTAGGATTCAGGTCAAATCTTACATCTTCATACTACAATACACTATTACTCTTAAAATATCTATAGGATTTATTATCAGTTGTGTATGTGATACTTACCACACTATACTGCTTTGTACTTTTAACATATGACATTTATATTTTTAGACTAGATTACAAATTCCTAGATTATAAGACATAAAAGCACCTTGTAACTGAAATCAAACATACCTGAGTTCTGTTATTTAAGAGCTATGTATCAGCCAAGTAAAGGCCATCACATTTTCTAAGTCTTAGTTTCATCTTTAGATTGATTGAATTAGGTGTTACCCTTCCCTGATATGGGCAGGCAGGCCTACACTGAACCCCTCTAGACCCACAATGCCCTTCTTCTGACACCAGCAAGCAGGACCAAGCAGCATGCTCCCCCTACTACTGCTACAATGCAAGGACAAGATTATGCATCACCTCCAGGCTGGCTCTACATTTTGCTTCCCCTTAGCATGGGGCAGCAGAGGTGAGGACTATCCAAGCGACCTGACCCTGGATGAGGACAACTCCTGGGAAGAGAAGGGAGCAACGCCACCCCATGACTGTTGACATGAAGTCCAATGGTCTGCTTGAGCTCTTGCCTCCATAGTCTGCATCCATCAGAGACCAGCGGACTGATGGTGTCTCCTATCTACCAATAGGAGTAAGGACATGCCATGGCTTGGATGGCAACCATGGTCTAGAATAAACAGAGGGGCCTCCAATGTGGGGTGGGGGTGCATCTCAAAATCTATAGGCCTCGAAGCTAGCAGAGAAACTTGTGACTGGATTCCAAGACTACAGATCTTCAAAAGAAATCACTCATTCAAAAACACAGGAATTTTTTCTTGTCTTACTCCCTTTTTATTTTTCTATTTTTTTAATTGGTTTTCTTTTTCCTTCATCAGATATTTTGGGAATCGAGGGTTTTTTCTCCCTCTCATAATTTTTCTTTTCTCTTCTTTCTAAATTTCTTTTCTCTCTTTCCCTTTGTTATTTTCTTTTTCCTTTTATCTTTTTTAAATTTCATGTATTTTTCTCTCGTTTTTCTGCTTTTTCTTGTTTGCTCATTCCTATGACTGATCTCTAATACTATTTCTTTTTACTTCTCAATAGAAACTCCATCTCACTATTATCTCTGTATTCTCATATACTACTGACTAATTTCTCAAAGTTTGCTTTGATTCATTCTCCAGTTCTCCACCTCTTCTGACTTTACTAGTATAACTACTAAAATTTGTGAATCCCTACGTACTTAGTTAACATTATCCGATTCATGTAGAATGCTGTTCTAGTGTTAATAGAGGTAAAACTGTTTTATTTAGTAGATATTTACTTTAGGTCAACAGTAGGTCAATATTTGTTTTTGACCTATACATACTATAACTATACTATACATACTATATATACTATATCTCATAATATAATTTTAGATTTCTTTGATAAAGTATGGTCCTTAGGGTTTGTTAATACTCAGTTTGTATCTGAAGTTATTATGATTTTTTTTTACTATATCCAAAGTGACAGAACTGTTGTTATTAGTTGATTCTCTCTGGAAGTCAGTATCTGGTTGCCCTGGGGGTCATTAACAATGCTGTGGTCCATTCCTGAGTACTGAGTCTAGTATGCTGCAACTCCCATCCCAAGAAAACAGAGGTGATTGGATACTAGAACACAGGCAAAGGCAAATGGCTAGCAATGCCCAGAGGATACCACTGAGTAGTACATGGAAACTACAAAATTCTCCATGGTAGGAAAAAAGCTTCCCACTACAATCATCTACCAAGCCTCAACACAAAAACAAACAAAAAATAGAAACATGAGAAGACAAGTCCACGAAATGCCTTCAGAATCTTCCAACTCCCTCAAACCTGATCAAATGGGCATCAAAGGGGTGGGAACCAAAAGGCCTACACCCGTGTTATTGGGAATGAGGTCATGGGAGATAACAGGACAGATCAACAAGGCATTTGACAGCTCACGGGAGACACAAGTGATAAGATATTGGGTCAAGTAAATAAAATCATCAGTGAGTCTAGAAAAGACATTAATAAAAACATAGAAGAGCTAAACAAAAGCATATAAAACATGCGAGATTAGCATAGAAAAGAATAAGGACCCACAAAAAGACTCTAAACAGAAATTCAGGAGATTAAAAATTCTATCAAAAGCATGGACAGCAGAAAGAATCAATATCAGGACACAGTTTCAGAACAAAAAGACAGGGCTATTTTTGGTTACCAATTAATGATATTCCTTAAAAATAACAAAAGAACATGAAAAATGGATCCTACTGCTCCTAAATGATAAAAAGAACACTAATCTAAGATTAACTGGAATTAGTGAAATATTAGAAGACATCATAAATGGTATAAAAAACCTATTTACTGAGATAATAGCAGAAAACTTTCCAAATAAGGAAAAAGAATGTAATGTGTATATAAATGAAACATACAAAACCCCAAGTAGCCATGCTCAGAAAAGAACCTCTCCACAATACATAATATTCAACATCCCAGAAGTTCAACATAAGAACAGAATCACAAAAGCAATAAGAAAAAAATCAATGAATTACTTATAAAGTTCAATCCATTAGAATTATAGCAAACTTTTAACACAAACTTCAAAAGCCAGAAGAGCTTGAGATGAAGTGCTTCAAGCCCTAAAAAAAAAAATTTTCAACCCAGACTGATAAATCCTGCAATACTATCTTTTAATATTGATGGAGAAATAAAATATTTTCATAATAAAGCACACCCAAAGAAATTCATGACTACAAAACCAGCACTCCAAAAAATTCTGAAGGATATCCTAGAAACAGAGAGTATGAAACTAACAACAAAAGGTCTAATACAATAAATACACCATGTAGGATGAACAGTTACATTGAATGGAAATGTAGGGAGTTAGCAACAAGAAAATAAGGCAATGACAGGAATTAGTCAATGACTAGCAATAGTAACTCTCAATGTGAAAGGTATCAGGTTCCAAATGTGGAAGAACAGATCAAGAAACAAAATTCAACAGTGTTCTGTATATAAGAAACACATTTAACTCCTTTGAAACTAGTAGGCTGAAAATCAAAGAATGGTAAACAATTTTCCATGAAATGGGAACCCAGAAACCAGCAGGAATACTATCCTATATTCAGACAAAGTAGATGTCAAGTCAAACTGGTGAAAAGAGGCAAAGAAGGTCACTACATATTGGTTAAAGGAACAACCCAAAAGGAAGAGATAACACCTATTAACATATAGGTACAAACAATGATAAACTCAACTTTATAAAACAAGTACCGAGGAACATAAAAGATCAGATAAACACAAGCACAATTATAGCTGGGGACATCAGCACCCCACTATCACAAGTAGACAGATAACTATACAAAAAGTCAAAAAAGAAATATCAAAGTTGAATACACTTTCACACAAGTGGAATTAATAAATATATACAGTGTTTCACTCAATGACAGAACACATTCTTCTCAGTAGCATGTGAACTTTCTACAAAATAGCTCAAATAAAGTTACAGTAGCCAATAAAGTCAGCTTAAGTAAATTAAAAAGAATTTAAATATAACATGCACTTTATCAAATCAAATCAGTGAAAAAGAAAACACAGTGATTATACAAATGCATGAAAAATCAACAATATGCTCTTAAAAACAAGGCACAGAAAAAAAATCAAGTAAGAAATAAAACTATTTGAAACAAAAATTCCTAATGCCAGTATAAATACAAGAACTTATGGGACACAATGAAAGTAGGCCTAGGAGTAAAGATTATAGCTTTGAGTGCCCACATCACAAAAACAGTGAGTCTGAATAAATAACTTAACAATAAACCTTAAGGTCCTAGAAAAATGAGAACAATTCAAATACAAAGCTAGTACAAGGAAGGAAACCATGAAAGTCAGAGCAGAAATCAATAAAAGTGAGACAAAAAAATACAATCAATGAATCAAAGAGTTGGTTTTTCAAAAGGATTCACAAAATAGACAAACCCTTAGCCAATCCAACCAAAATAAGAAAAGACCTAAATCAATGCAATTAGAAATGAAAAAGGTGAAATCACAATGAACAATACCACAACCAAAAAAACTTTTATCAACTATTTTGCAAACCTGTACACCAATACATTGGAGAATTCAGGAAAAAATGGATAGATTTCTAGATATATATGAATTACTAAAAGTAAATCAAGAAGACATAAAAACCATGAATAATCCAATAACAGGCAATGAAATTGAAGTAGTAATAAGCAAAGTACCAACTACTAAGAGCTTGAATTCAGGAGGATTTACTGCTGAATTCTACAAAAACTTCAGGGAAGATGTAACACCAAATATCCTCTAGCTCTATAATGAAATAAAAAGGATGGGAGTACTCCCAAAATAATTCCTAGAAGCTACTATTAGTCTGAGTCCAAAATCTGACAAGGATATACCCAAAAAAAGATAGCTATAGATGACTCTCTTTAAAGAATATACATGTAAAACTTCTCAACAAGAATCTCGCAAACAAAATGTATTTAATCATTAAAAATATCATACACCACAACCAAGTAGACTTTGTTCCAGGGATGCAAGGATGGTTCAATGTGCTAATTGATAAATGTCATACATCATAAAAACTGAAACAAGGACAAAAATCACCTGAAATTAAAGACATGCTATTACAGTGATATAGGCATATCCATATTTATAGCAATTCATAATAGCTAAATCTTGGAAGAAGCCTATGTCAACAGATAAATGAATAAAGAAAATGTGGTGTTTGCACACACTAGCATACTACACTGCCACAACAAAAGATATATTTCAATCATTTGAATGAAGATGGGTAGACCATGTTGTTAAATGAAACAAGTCATATACACAAACATAAACATCTTATTGTTTCTCTTATATAAGAAACTCAAATTATAAATAAAAACAAAATTAAAGATAAGCAATAGGAAGTAGGAAAATAGATCTTTCTCAAATGGGAAGGGGATCAAGAGATGGAGTTGGGGAGGGAAAGCAGCAAAAGGGAATTAAAAATAGAATAAAGATGTGCTATGTACATGTACCAGCTCCACACAGGGAATGTAACCATTATGTATTTCAAACATGTACTAGCAAGATAAGAATAAGTTGACTAAATTATGCCCACCAGAATTATTGTTATGAGTAGATGCAGTGATATAAGTAGAAATCTTAAGACCAGGCCCATGTAACTATTTGGTCAATGTTAATTATTTCTGTTTAATTCCCCCCCCTTCCCAAGTTTAAAATCTATCCTTGTCCCTCGATTTTACAGGTAACAATAAATTTTGTATGTGACTGCAAGTTTCATAAAATCTTAGTGATCTTTCATATATTTATATTAATCCTCACAGGCGACCCAAAATAGGCCTGAACCTAGGATTTTACACTTAGTCTAAACTTTTAAACTTACCTAACAAAGCAGCGAGCTGCAGATAAGAGCCAGGATCCTGCTGCTAATCAGGAAGACCCCATAGCTGTGTAGGCTTTCTCCCCTAGTAGACTGCTAAGCTCTTAAACGTGCAGACAGCTTCATGAAAGGACACATGTTGCATAATGCATGCGATACTGTTGGCAGGTACCAACACTGTCATGTGGGCATTCAATGCTCTGTGTATAACTAATTCATTCAGTTAGCGACCATATCTTGTGGGAAATATGATACTTCAAAAAGAATTAGTTTTTAAAATATAGAACTGTTTTTATCTACAATAAATGTATTTGATATAGTTTGGCTTATGTTTTCATTTTGTCCTAGGAGGTTGTCCTTTTCTTCTCTTCAGTCTTTTTTATTTTAACTTATTTATGTATGATGGTCTTCACATAGTATTCCATTCTGTAGAATCAGTTCTCATTTTATTCTTTTGTACAAATCCTTACAAATATTAAAGTCATACTCTAGTGTTTTTCAAAAAGAATTTTTGTGTTTTTTGTCTGGTGTATTCAGTAATTTTGAAAAAGCACTATTGCTGAGGATTTAGCTCAGTGGCTTAAGCGCCTGCCTGGCAAGCATGAGGTCGCGAGTTCAATCCCTGGTGCCACAAAAAAAAAAAAAAAAAGCTGAAGGGAAACAGCACTATCATGGGGTACTTCAAGGTCCTTTTCAAAAAAGAATGTGGAAATACTTGTAAATATATTAAATGCACAATAAATCTTTAAACTTACAGTTGTTGACAAGCATTTCAAAGTTAACCTTGCTGATTTATGAAAATATAATAAACCCATAAAATTAATAAGCTATCATCATTAACTTCAATCTGACATAAATACCAATATTTCTAACCCAATCATCACCAATATTAACCATGTTTTCCAGTTTTCATGTTGATTATCCACCTCCTTAACTCTTACTTGTTATATTTTTACCTTACTCTACATCTTCACCGAGTGTTACAGAAAAGAGAGATAATGAAAAAACAAAGCTCTCGGGTTTATGATAGTTGCATTAAAATATTCAGTAAGGTAAAAAGCTGATACTCCTACAAACCTTTGGATTTTTGTTCCAGTGATAATTCTCCTTACTCTCTATAATGTGGGAAAAATACCCTTGAAAATTCCTAAGACTTGTAGTTAATTTTTTTCTAGTATTTTTTGTTAAATGGTCAAGAAACCTAAGTAATTGGGAAAAACTGTTAATAATAAAATATCTGAAAGTTTAATGTAAGAGGGAGCTGCACCCAGGGTGCCATGTGATCTGTCACCATCTGATGCAGGACAGCTTTGACTTTCTTCCTTTGGCCACCCCTATTCACTGAAGGAAACTTTAATGCCAGCATCAGTGCACCCTCGACCCACTCTGATCAGGCCTATGAACAAAAGAAATGTTCTAACGTGCTGCCTCTTAATTTTCTGTTCACCTTGGATTTCCCACAAATTATTATTATATTCCTTTGTACATATTAAGGAATAGCATGCAGATATTGTCTCAGTACATATAAAATGCTAGAGTTCCTAAAAATCTTCTGAGTTCAGGCACACTGGAATCAGAAAAGATGGGGAATCCAAACTAGAGATTAAAATATTTCTTCTTTTAGTTTTTGAATTGTGCATTTTTACTAATCCATACTGGCAGGACATGATGATAACATTTATTGTGGGGAGTTTATACATATACATAACACACCTTACTTCTTTTTGTCCCCTTCTCCTTCCATTCTCTACTGTACCTTCCAATTCTTGAACTCATTTGAAAAAGCTCTATTTCCATTTTTTCAATTCAGTTTTTTAAAAGTTCTTTTTCTTCCTTCCATTCCCCATCTCTTATTCCTCTTTCCATTTGAAAAAGATTTCCCTATTGCCTAATAGCTATCTTTAATATAGTTCTTTATTTATATTTTAGACTTCTCAGATAAGAGAAACTAGGAGATATTCAACACTTGTGTATCTGATTTATTTCACTTAACATTATCATCTCGAGGTGCATCCATTTTCCTACAAATGACTCAAGTGTATCGTTCTTTATGGCAGAGTAGTACTCCATGGTATGTAAATGCATGTTCTTTATCCACTCATCTATTGATGGATATATAGCCTGTTTCCAAGAATATTTCAAACACATGTGGGGAAAATGAACACTGGCCGATAAATTACAGCCATGAAATTTATTAGAGTACAATAGAAACCATTGCTCTCATGTAATAATTTCATGAGTTTATTGATAAGAAAGTTAAGGGAAAAATTCAAGTGCTAGCATCTATTCAACAGCCTGTACTAAGCTTGTTTCTGTAATTTCTTACACAGTCTAGTCTGCTCCAATAGACCTATATTATGAGAAGGCTCAGAAAGAGAACTCAGAAGCATGAAGACAAGGTTATACATTCAGTAACATCTTCATTAAATAGGAGGGGAGTTGAATTCAATTCAGAAAACTTTCAAAACAAAAGCCATATTAATCACAATTTTTTAAAACCCACAATTCTATTTTGAAATAATTATTAGCAATGGAAAGGTCATTGAAGGGTTTTAATCTGAAAACAATTAAGTAGCTTGGTTGGTTGGTCAGCTGGACTTTGTTTTTTATTGGGAATTCAGAATTCTAGCAAGAATTAACTACTAAATCATAAATGCTGCAGATTTTATTATGTTTCCCACATATACCACATTCTTCTCCCTGCATGCCTTCCTATCACCACTAATCCGACCTAGAACCTTTCAAAGGCAAATTTGGGTAAATGCCATTTTAACGTATGCATTTTGTTCTACACTCATCACAGGAGTAGTAATTGATAAATCAGATGAATAAGATTATTTTAGGAAAGGTGACATGCTCTTTATATACACTAGAGTTTTGAAATGTGTGTAACATCTGTTGAAAGAGAGGGGGAAAGAACAATCATGTACATTTCTTTTTTTTTTTTTTTTTGTGGCACTGGGGATTGAACTCATGACCTTGCACTTGCCGGGCAGGCGCTTAGACCGCTGAGCTAGATCCCCAGCCCGGGTGTTTTTGAGACAGGGTCTCACTATGCCGTTCAGGCTGGCCTTGAGCTCACTTTGGAGCCCAGGCTGGTCTCGAACTCACAACGATCCGCCTGTCTCAGCCTCCCAAGTGCTGGGATTACAAGCGCCCGGCTATGTACATTTCAATGAGTTGTACAATGGAATTTGTAAAATGCATCTCTGATTTACCTTGGTTTCAATATCTTTGCTCAGTGATGTGCTGGCTTGTGAAGCAGCATTTTCACAACTGTTATTGCATGTGACTCCAAAAATATGAAAATCGCCTTGACAATAGTGCATCATTTCTGTGAAATAAAGAAATACTCAAAGAATTTTAAAACAGAAATTGGCCACAAGTCCATCCACATCTTTGTCTCAAAATTAACATTTACCACAGGTTTAAAAATAATCAAAAAGAAAAAGAAGGATGGAAGGAAATGGATGCCCACTTGGCAGCTACCCAGCATTCATTCACTGAATTCTGCTTCCCTTTAGGTGACAGTGGCATCGAGATACAAGGGCTGATCAAAAACTACTGTCTGTGTTTAAATAAAAATATTTATTAGAGTAAGAGACATATTGCCATAAATACTCCTCAAAACCCTCCTTCGTTCAAACATACTTAGCCCATCATTCTTGCCATTTTCTAAAACACATCTGGAAGTCCTCTTTCCTGAGTATCTTCACAAGGTATAATTTAAAAAGTATATGCGGAATGCTGCTGCCAAGTGCCACCCAACAGAAAGGCAGGCCCGTAAAAACATTAGATGTATCCTTGGCCACCTTACTGATAGATCTGGTACTGAGAAATTTCTGGTTCTTCCCCAAAGTGGAAATGACCATGAAAGGTAAATATTTTAAATTGGGGCCAGGGATTTAGCTCAGTGGCACAAACCCCTGCCTGCCAAGCGCAGTCGTGAGTTTGATCCTTGGTACCAAAAAAACAAAAACAAAAACGAACAAACATATTTTGAATTGATTCAGGACCTTGAGGCAGCCACAACACAACTAAAGACACTTGTAAGAGAGGACTTCTGAAGCTGTCACAAAGTGGCAAGAATGATGGGATAAATGTGCTCTAAGAGTGGAAGGTATTTTGAAGGGGATCAATGCTAGTGTTTCTTTCATGGTAATACAATTTGTAAAACTTAAACATTCACTGTATTTTGTAATCATACCTAGTATATACTAAGACCTTCTTCAAAATGGCAGTGCCAGCAGCCACTGTCTCCCTATGCTGTGGGTATGATCTGAACTCTTGGTGTAATGATTACCCAATTAATTTTTCTAAGCAGTTTCAATATAGGAATCATCGTAAGCCTCACTTCTCATTCTCAGGATGAGCTACATCGTCTTGCACCTTTTCTCTCCCTGCTTTCCATTCCTTGCAGCTGGTGATTGGTTTGTGTGACAAGGTCTCACAGCCTCATTTTTGTCTTGTCCCTAAAAACAAACTGCTTCACCTGACACAGTAGGTCACTACAATTTAGAGCGGGAAAATCTGAGAGGTATTTTTTCCAATCCAATATATTTCTAAAAGACAGGAACTCCTATGCAATAGCACTTTGTTTTGGTTAATTAGCCACTCATATTTTGAGAGCAATTATGCTTTTGATCCATCTTTAAAATATGCTACATTTTACAGCATGGTGGAGACTGGCTGTAATCCTGGGATTATATTCTGGGAGGCTGAGGCAAGAGGACCACAAGTTCAAGACCAGCCTGGGTAATTTAACTATTTAGCCAGACTCTGTCTCAAAATTTAAAAAGTGAAAATAGCTCAATGTGAAGGCCCTGAGTTCAATCTCAGTACCACATGCCTTCCTTAGCTGAAATAATTTATCGTGCTGGAATTCATAAATAATTCAATCTGAGATAAAAATGTGTTTCCTATCATTTCTCGTTTTTCCTTGTGGCAATCCATTAACGTGAAAGTCAAGTGCTGAGTTCTAAGACATTACCTAGAATGACCTGAAAGAACAATGAGTATTGTGTTAGGAAAAACTCATTTGTCATGACTCAGCTTGGCTCTATGACCTTGGCACAGTACTTTAGCCCTCTGAGAGTTTTCTCATTAATCACAAAGCTTAAATTGTACTAAAGAAAGGCCCTTTCTTCTATATTATGATTTTAATCTGTGAAATTTGCAATCAAATGATCTAGAGTGAATAATTAGAATTTACTAACTTGGTGTTTCTTATGGTCGATATATTGTGTCAACTTGAGCAGTTTAGAAGTTTAACTGAGAGACCCAGCAGGGAGCCAGGGTTTTTACTTTGTAAATATCCTCATCCTGTACAAAGGAGGGCAAGGACATTTTGTGAGTGTTACACCCACCCTGAAGGGAAGCTGGCCTTGTACAACATAAGGGAGGAGAAGAGGTTTGTTTGCCCTTTTCTCTCTTTTGCTCTGGCTGCTGCCTTGAAGTGTTGCCCCAGTGCCATGCCACCCTGCCTTGGAGCCAGCTGATTATGGACTGAAATCTCCAGAAATTGTAAGCTAAATAAACCTTTCTTTGCTTCACTTTGGGTGTCAGGTGTTTTGTCCCAGCAACGGGAAAAAGTTACCAAGACAGGGTTATACCCAGACTACTGAACTTGAGTACTCAGATACAAGGCAGATTAATTTGTCAGTAGTCACATGCATCATTCCCAGGTTCACAGAAACCTTGGGGTGTATTATTGGAAAATTAAACTGATTCAAAGTACCATTTTAAATCTGATTTTCACTTGATTCTTGGCTCAAGTCTACATGAGAATCAAAATTAATATGTTGAAGTCCTCAATGCCAATGTGACTCTACTTAAAGATAGAACTTTGAGAGTGCAAAGTAAGGTTAAATACAGTTTACAAGTGATGCTCTAATCCCATAGGACTGGCATTAAAAGAATAAAAAAAAAGAATAGGACGATTGACACATTTTTAAAATATAGGAAAGTAATTACACTATTATGAGATAAGTTACTGCAAGAGAGAAAGCAAGAAGAAACACCAGGCTTCTCTTTATGATGTCGAAATAATATATTAAGCAAAGGAGAAAACATTCCAAATAATTTTAATGTTTATGTTTCTCATCAATTTTTTTAAATAAAGAGATGCAGTAGTATGAATTAACACTGAAAATAGTCAATACTGACAAACTGCTAGAAAATGAACAAGAAGACCAATGCTTACTCCTAAAACTGCCATTATTTCAAAAGAAACAAGGATTTTCATCCATAGAGGCCCAGGTCTTTCCTGGGAAGCCACAGTGACCTATGAAAGGAAGAAAATAGTTCAAATCAGATGATAGGCACTGCAAGTCTACCTAGTACCCTTTCATCCGACAGGATTTACGACTTGCGTTAGTCTTCCTTATGCTACTTTCAAACCTGGGATGCCTTATGCAGACAGGCCCGAAAGTTCATTCATGTAACAGAGTGCATATGAGCACTGTGGTAGCCACTGGGAATTCACCAGTGAACAAGTAGACACGGTTTCTGTGCTCATAGTGCTGCACAGAAACTGGCTTTTTTCTTTCAGTCTAAGAAAATCATAAAATATTAGAGGCAGTCTTATGTTTTTGTGAACCACAGCCAAGACATGTACATGGATATAAAAAGATTTATAGACAAAATTAAACATATGGCATAACATTTTGGTTTAATAAATGTAACAGGAAGCACCATAGGTCAATTTCAATAATCTCAATATTATGAAATTAGACATACTTTTCTTTTCTGTTTCCTTTTTCCTAAACTGTGTTGTGCAATTTTTCTACAACAAATACAGATTACCTATATAACATAAGTGGATAGATTAGTTAGTTGTTTTGTCACCAAAATCAAACAATTAGGTGAAAAAGAATTAGAAAACTCAGTGGCTTCTAATAGAACAAAACATTTTAAGGTTATGATTAGATTTCTTTGGTCAAACTTAAACCTGACATACAGACTTTGGACAGTAGTACCTAGCCTTCATAGCTTGAAATACATGGTGTTACATAACTGGCCATGTGGAGGGAGAGCTATAACACAAAAAAGTCTTATCCCAAATTTCCATACATCTTTTAGCTGTTTCCTCTAACTCTGAGTTCTGCATCACTCTAAATAAACCTTGCAAAAAGAAAAGTTTGTAATTAGGGTATAAATTTGTAAGATTAGACATTCCCTATGAATATTTGAATGTTTGCTCTCTTCCTTCCAGCACCAGTTGTCTTTTAGGCAGCTGAGGTTTTTTAACATGGTCATGAAACACTGTGCAACTCCACCCGGTTTTATTTCCTCCTTGTTTGTTGCCTGTTGTTATTCCCACCTCTTCCTTATACCTGTGTCTTTTGATGACTTGCTAATCAGTGCTTTCTGGAAACAAAATTATTTGCCAAAGCTCTTCCAAGAAACTTCCTATTTCAGGCACATTCCATATACGCTTTCATTTTGGAATTCTGTTGCCAAATCTCATCCTTCAAGCAAAAAGTCTATGTGGGCATGAAGTTTCTTGTACAGTAGTCATAACCTTACTAAACGGGGTAACATTTCTCCTAATAATGCCTGTAAAAAGTTCAGAGTGAGATAAGGTCTCCAATTTGGTTTGGATTAGTCAGTTATTCTGCTAGCTTAGTCACAAATGTCCAAATTAGTCTGGGAAAACTCAAATACTCATATCTTAAATAATGATTCTAAATGATAAATTGATTTCTATACAAATAATCACTATAGCTTATACAAGGCTTTTCTCTGAAAGCCACTTTTTTTCCCTCTTCTATGGCAATTTTATATTTTTTATTTTTTCAATTAATTAAATTTATTAGTACATTTTAGATATATATAAGGATCACATTAATCATAAGGAATTTGTAGCTACACATGTTACATCTTGATTCTTTTTTTTCCTATTCCCCAACCCACCCTCCAACCCCTCTTCCCCTGCTCATTTACAAAAGCTTTGTTTCCATTTTTTACTTCTTTTCTCATTTTTTCCTTCCTGAGCTGAATTTACTGTTTTAAGTATCAAATAAAGATCCATTTGTGAAATAAATTAATTTCTCACTTAATAAATGATCACACATTTTAGAAGGAAGAAACTTATATTCCAGGATAAATCTCTGTTTTAACATAGAGAATTGCTAAGATCAAATCACCAGTAAACTGAAACAAATCCACAGAGTTTTATGTAAACTCTAAGTACCCCACTTTGGGATTGAATTTACTTCATTGAATTAGCAGTCTATTGTTATTCTGTATAACCAGCAATTGGCCTTAACCAACTTGCAATAATGACACCTGTCTAAAATTATGGTAATTATATGTTCAGAATATTAAAACATCAGTCTCAATACAATTCTATTCTCATAGGCTATGCTTGGTATTACTCTCCAGGTTAGATTTCCTTATAACCACATTCTGGTACTGGTTTAGCAGTGAAGCTGCAAAGCATGTGAAAATGTAGCTTTCATTGATTAAAGTTAGATTTATAAACCATTTAAATTATATACACCTGAATTCTAACATACAATGGACAATATTTGTCAATGCAAAATTTTCTTGAGTTTTATAAAAATAGCACTTTTTCCACCAAACATGGAGTTCAGTCATTAGGGTGAGAGTTGTAAATAAGAAGCAGAGATACATAACAATAGAATGCATTGAATGGCTTTCACTTCTACTTCTGGAAATCTGGAAGAGAATCTGTAGAAGTCAGTCTATTATGAAATTTAAGAAATTTCTAAAACATCTGCAGTGCATCAGCTGCTACTTTAGGAGCTATATTTTTAAAAATATTTTTCTTAAGAAAAAATCTGAAAAGGTTTTCAGATATTTTTATTTCTAAGAAAACGTTTTAGTATTGGAAAATTTTATTTTAATGACACTAGAGAAAAAATTGATAGTGTTCTTATGGGTGTATTACAAAAATATGTTTTATCTCTTTAATGTTTCAACTCAATTATTCATTTATATTCGTTCCCAATAGTTACAATATCACTAAATTCAATCCTTTACTAATGTCTTATTTTATTTTTTTACTTTTAAAACTTTCTCCAGGACTTTAAAAACCCTGTAGATACCAGACAATAGCACGTTTCTTGACAGAGTCCAGAAATAAATGCAAAATTACAGAAAGCAACAAATTAACAGAAATCAGAAGATATTTAGATATTCTGGCAACTTATGAGGTTTTTCAGACAAACTTGAAACAAAATTCCATTTACCTGTGCATAATGTTCTAACAGTTGCAGTAGTATTGGGGATAATATGGGTGGGGATGGTGGCACTGGGGATAATGATGACAATGATGGTAGTGGTGACAGAAATAAAAGCCTTATTTCAATTCATATGTTACATCCAGTGTTGCTTGATTGGTTTTTATGAGCTGGGTGAAACATGAAGAACAAATAACATGAAACTTGCCTGACTAGTGTTAATGAGACTCACATTTCAGTGGTTTCAAGAAAGAAGTCATTCAGGAATAACGATTCCCCTTAGTTGGCTATTCGAAGAGAAATAATTCCCCAGTTTGGGTGGATCATCTGAGTTACACCCAAGAAACAATTTTGTAGTAAATAGGGATAATCCTAACTCTGTGTTTAGCAATTTCATGATGCTGGCTTGTTCCTTCTTATTGAAACTAGATATAATCTAGTAGAAGTTTCTGACAAAAGACTTTCCATGTTTCAATTCAATGTAATGCTGCTACCATTATATTATATTAAAATATGAAATTCCATTTAATTATTGATCATATTTGCATCCATCTCATTACTTGTGAGAACAATCATCCTTTCATACATTTGGGGGAACTTTGGGTTTCCACTTTTGAGAAATGCTGGTACATAAAATACATGTTATTTTTTACTTATGTATGATTATGATCAACTTTTGTTTTTCTTTTTCTTTTTTTTTTTTTTTTGCGGCACCGGGGATTGAACTCACGACCTTGCGCTTGCCGGGCAGGCGCTTAGACTGCTGAGCTAGACCCCCGGCCCTAGTGTTTTTGAGACAGGGTCTCACTATGCTGTTCAGGCTGGCCTTGAGCTCACTTTGTAGCCCAGGCTGGTCTCGAACTCACAACGATCCACCTGTCTCAGCCTCCCGAGTGCTGGGATTACAAGCGTGAGCCACTACGCCCGGCTCAACTTTTGTTTCTTTTATTTGTTTCCAAAAGGCTACAAAAATCTAAAACTCCTTTTAATTTTGAAAGAACAACTTTTGTTTCACTTTTCCAAAGTTTCAATAAAATTGAAGTAATTTTGATCTCTAATCTTTCACACATTCTTGGACTCTTAACCTAATAAAACAGAGTAGTTATGGGGAAAGAAGTTCTATATTGTTCTGCTCTGTTTTTTTTTTTTAAGAGAAACTCAATAGTTTAAGTACATTTTTTTCTACCTATTTTCACATTTTTTGTTTTTGCTGGGATCTAATTTAGTAAGCAAATCTTGACCTTCCTTTCTGTATTATTTTACATGACTACCTCTAGAAATAAAAAATATATATCCATTTTAGAATCTACTCAAGAGCAAATATTACAGCATTTGGGATTATTGCTCACTTTTCAGCTGTGCTGTAACCCCAGCCTGCGTCCTCTGACTCCTTAGAGGACTCTGGCTTTCCGTATGACCTCTCGGTACCAA
>RJWT010025577.1:0-16090 GCA_004365215.1 Cuniculus paca | reverse complement strand
AAAAGAAGAATTTCTGCTCTTTGAAAGATTTTTAAGACAAAAAACTCCACCCATAAAATGAGAAGAATTATATTCAAGGTATATATATCTGAGATGAACTTGAATCCAGGGTACATATTTTGTAAACTCTCAAAAATCAATAATAAACAAAAGACTCAAGTAAAAACTAAATTAAAGACATGAGAAGACTTGTCTCCAAAGGAGATATATAACTTTCACATGCAAATAAGCACGTGAAAAGATTTTCACAGTATGCCTTGCAAAGGATGTAAAAACTAAAAATCACAGACACTGACTACGGTAAGCCTTGGTTACAGGAAGAAATAACTGGAACTCTCCTACACTGCTGGTAGGAATATAAAGTGGTCTAAACCTTTGGAAAACAAGTTTATAATTTCTTTTAAAAAAGTTAAACATACTTCTATTACAGGTGATCTAGTCTCTCCATTCCTAAATATTTATATGCAAAAGCATACTCCAAAGACATATTCGCATGTATCACGGACTGTACACAAATGTTCATGGTCATTTTTATTATAATAACCACCAACCGGAAACAAATCAATTAATTATCAAAAATGAAAGGTTAAACAACTGATCCATGCAATGTAATACTACCCAGCAAATTAAGTAAATGAGCTACTGATTTTCACAACAACCTAGATGAATACGGAAATAATTATACTGAGAGAAGAAAACCAGTCTCCCAAAAAAGAAGCTAGGCAAAATGAATCATAAATACTGTACACGGCCGGGGACATAGCTCAGCGGCACAGTGCCTGCCTGGCAAGCGTGAAGTCCTGAGTTCGAGTCCCGGTAGCCAGATAAATAAATAAATAAATACTGTATGATTCCATTTACACAAAATTTTAAAAATGCAAATTAATTAATAATAACAGAAAATAAAATAGCTGTTGCTTAGGATGAGTTGAAAGACAGTGAGGAGGGGAATGATACAGGGGTACAATGAAACTTTGGGGGATGATTAATAAGTTCATTTCCTTTATCATGGTGATTTCATAAAAGTATGCATATATCAGAACTTATCAAGTTGTATGCTTTAAGGATGTAGTTCATTATGTGTCAATTACACATCAGTAAAGCAATTAAAAATTAACACACTTAAGAAAACAAATGATAAACAGGGAATATGTGAAAATACATCATGGACAAGGATAACTATGACTCATACACAGAGAGTTCGTACAAATTAGCAAGAAAATCCATCATGATAATGTTTAAATGGATCATGCACATGATTATACAACTCACAAAGAATAAGCACAAATGGCTAATAAAAATAAGAAACAGCAATCAAATACTAGCAAAGCAAAAGGAGAAATACATCTGTCTATCAAATTAACCAATATTAAAGTTATATTCAGTGTTGGTGAGGATCTAAGAATAATCACATACACATTTTCTGCTTCTTTTTTTTTTCTTTTGAGACAAAGTTTCACTATACTGTTCAGGCTGGCCTCCAACTCATGGTGATCCTCCTGTCTCAGCCTCCTGAGTGCTGGGATCACAGGCATATGCCACCATGCCTGACTATCATATACACATTTTCTGAAGATCATTCTGACAATGCATATCAAAGACTTAAAATGAGCATACTACCTTTTTACATAAGAATTCAAGTTCTAATAATTTGTACTAAGGATATGATCATGAATGAACAAAAAGATATGCAAATGTGCTCAATAATAATTATAATAAAAAAAAGAAAATCAGTGTAACTACCCAAGATTAGGGTATTAGTCAAATAAGTTATGCTTTCTTAAACTAGAATACTAAGTAGTCATTTAAAAAAATGATATCACTAAAAATATTCCATTACAGTAAATACAAATGGATGGGCTAGGGGACAAGTATGTATGTATGTGTATGTATGTGTGTGTACCAAAATGCATTTCCTTGTTTGTTTTTGCTTTTTATATACATTTTTAAATTTTGTTTTTATTACATTTGTTTTTAAATCGTTTTTCAAAAACGTTAGTTGGCCTACGTTCCATTCACCTAGGTGCTAACCCAGAATCGCAGTCACACGAATTTGCCTCAGGAGCTTTATAAGCAGCTGATGAATGGACTGCCCGCCCCAGCTTGCAAAACGCCTTATACGACTTGCGATGCAAACGTGTACAGAGCACCTCTATGGCATCGGACCCGGGCACCCTAAGCGACGAGCCACAGCCCCGCCCTCCCGCCCCCCAGGCATCGGGAGACCCTGGAGCTCCTGGGAGGCGAAGTCAGGGCAGGAAGGGAAGAAGGAGAAAAAGGGAAAGTGTGACCTGTTTGGTCACTGGGAACTTCAGAGCACCTCTGGTGGCAGACAGACAGACAGACAGACAGAGGCTCTGACCGCAGCTCATCAACAGGAAGCACCAGAACAGGCCTTCTTCCCCCGCCCCTGTGCAGAACGTAAACAGCCCAACTGTCCCGGCGACTGGTCGCGGCCACTGGATAACCCTGCCGCGACCGGATTGGAAATGGGCCGTCGCTCACAGGAAGAGCATCTCAGTGGTGAGCTGGGACTCTGGGTCCGAATACTCAACTTTTTCAGGGACTTGCTAAACCCACACCCCAGACTTGGTGTTCATAGGTAACTACACGCTTGGAGTCACTTCGGTGTCCACGCAGACCGGACGCAGGCGCACGCAGGCCCCGCTTGCTGGGCGCTAGCTGCAGGGACCTCGCATCCTCTCTCTTCTCCAGCCACTCCCAGGGTCCGGGACTCGCTCCTGCGTGGCTTGTCCACTGCTGCCATCTACTGGGAGTCTGTGCGACCTGCCGCTCCCAACTTCTACAAATCCTGAGGGCGAGGAGCTGAATGCGGCCAGGCAAGGGACTGCTCACCTCTGCAGGACCCGAGGGACAGAATGCCGGAGTGCAGGATGGGGTGGAGAAGACACGAACGGAGGGCTGGGAAGAGGACGAGCCAACAGACTTCCGGTGCAGGATCCTTTGGGAATCAGAGCTTTAGCCGGGCGTGGTGGCTCACGCCTGTAATCCCAGCACTCGGGAGGCTGAGACAGGCGGATCGTTGTGAGTTCGAGACCAGCCTGGGCTACAAAGTGAGCTCAAGGCCAGCCTGAACGGCATAGTGAGACCCTGTCTCAAAAACAGGGCTGGGGTTATAGCTCAGCGGTCTAAGCGCCTGCCCAGCAAGCGCAAGGTCGTGAGTTCAATCCCCGGTGCCGCAAAAAAAAAAGATAATTTTGTGGCTGAGGGGCTCGCTATCAGGGGCGTCTCCCTGCTCAGCATCCTCTCCCTCGCAGTTCTGTCACCCAGTTTTCCTTTGGGGAGCCGCCCTTGCCTGTGCGGACAGAGCTGACGCTGTGTTAGCCAAACCACGTCATTCCCTCACTAGGCTCGCAGAAGTCTGCGCGTAGGTGGGCCCTGAGATTAATTCTGGCCACAGCGTGTGAGCCAAAGCTGTGTGTCCATTTCCAGACTTGGCTCGGAATCCTCCTGTCTCTTCTTCGCAACGCTGACGGCCACATGTGGAGGACAGTGGTTTCTGTGGCCACTTCAAAGGGACACACACAGCAAAGCCTCCTGACCAGGAGTTGCTTGGTGGAAAACAGCTGCACCTTCAAAGGGAAAGGGCAGGAGCCAGTGCTTACAGAGTGCTGCCTCCGAGCCGGCCGGCAGCGCAGTCTGGTTTACTCCAGCCTCACTGTAAGCTTTCAAGGTGTGATCCGAAGATCTGATGAACGTCTGAATTGTGAAAATGTCTTATAGTCAAAGATGCATGGCCATGAACCCCTCTCAAATTCTCCCCCATGCTTCAAACTCTTTTATCCCACTGTTCTTGACAATTTCTGAAGTAGTTCTGGGAGTCCTCTTTCCTGCGTGTCTTCAATTTTGCTATCATGGCTCCCTCAATGTCCTAAATTGATTCAAAAAATTTACTTTTCATGGTCATTTTGACTTTGGGGAAGAACCAGGAATCACATGGTACCAAGTCTGGTAAACACAGTGGAGAAGGACACCCCGCATATTTTTATTTGACGGAAATTGCCATAGGTGTTTGATCAACAAGGGGTGATTTACAACCATGGTGAATGTGTAAATAAATTAGTTTATGACAGCTGGGTATGGTGGCGCACACCTCTAATCTCAGCACTGGGGAGGCTGAGACAGGAGGATTACCAAGAATTTGAGGTCAGCCTGGGCTACATAGTGAGTTCAAAGCTAGCCTAAACTACATAGCAATGTTGTTGTCTCAAAACAACAACAACAAAAATAGTTTATTACAGTAAAAGACATATTACCATTAATCTCCCTCAAGATACTCACAATATTTCCCCTGGCTTCAAATACAATTATTCCATTGTTTTTGGCAATGTGTCTTTTAACATAGTAAGTTTTTTAATTAAAGCATTCACTGTAGTTTTCACACAACCCTTGCACAAGTTGGAAAATTCTGATAACTCACCAATTTTCAGTAAAGGAACTGAGACACAGAATGCTTTGCCCAAGAGCACACAGCTAACAAGAGGCAGATCCAGATCCAAGTCCAGATTAATTAGGTGCCCAGATTTCTGCTTTTAAACCCTGTGCTGCCTGCTGTGTAGTGCAGCGCATAGTTGTGCCAGAAACTATGCTAAATATGCCATGAGGATGGGGCCGGGGATTTAATTCAGCAGCTTAAGCACCTTCCTAGCAAGCATGAGGTCATGAGTTCGAGCCCCAGTACCAAATAAATAAATAAATTAAATAAATGTCATGGGGATGAATGAAATGTGATTCTCTGCTTAAGAAGCTGACAGTCACATTTAAGATAAGGTTGAAAAGCAGCTACAGAGCAATGCTAACTATGGATACATAAGAGATCCTAGACGGAAAAGCTGATGGTGCACTGGATGTCAGAGTCACACCTTCTAGGCACTCCCAGACCTGCACAGATCCAAGTGTATCTTCACAATAATAGACATGAACTATTATTATTCACTTTACAAAGGAGGAAACCGAGGCACAGAGAATTGCAGTTACCTGGCCCACACCCAGCTGGAGATGGTTGGGTAAAGACACATCCATGCACCCAGCTGCAAAGCTCATACTCCTGCCCACTGATCTCTGCCTCCTTTCCATTCTCAGCAGAAAGTCCATGGTATGTGGATTTCAAGCTTTTCCATTCACCATAAATAGAAGGCTAGGCTCATTATTTAACTTCTCTTTCTTCAGTTTCTTCATAAAACAGAGCTAACAATTTCTATTTTGTATGTATTGTTCTAATAATAATTTATTAATACTATTAATAAATAGTATAATAATTTATTAGTATAAATAAATAGTATTAATAAATAGTATAATAATTTATTAATACTATTAATAAATTATTATTATCATTAGTAGAATTATTAGATACTGAAGTGAACAGAGAAATGAAGAATAATAGTACTGCAAGCAGATATATTAAGGGAGAAATACACATAAATGTGTAACCAGGCCCCAAAATGTCTTGGATGACACAGACTACAAGGAATACTCGGTCTTCCTGAGTCAACTAAGATAAATATACTTTGTGCAAAGGTTTTCTGATTATTCACTCAGTGTTTTTCCATCAGTGAAGGGTTCTTCTGGATCCCTCTTACAAGGTTTCTCTGTTACTTCCTTTTCTACCTTGTAACTTCAAAACTCCAGCTTCATTCTCTTGTACTCTTTGTGCAAGAGCTCACTGCTTGAGCTAGAAAATCCCATTGAATGACACTCTTTATAGTACTTGCTACAAATCTTTAAATTCTACAGAAAAGAGAACTGACAAGATCAAGGGGAAAGTATTTCACCTCTCTTGCGCATGCACATCACCTCTCATAGCATAATCTGAAACATTTATTTTGCCAAAAGATCTCCTCCACGGTGTGCATGGGGATGGGATGGAACAAAGAAAGTAAAGAGGACTTGCGTGTTTGGGAAACAAAAAGGAGATTTCATTTAGATAAGGTGGAGAATGAATGAAAGAAAACTTGAAATATCAAAACTCCAAATTAGCATGTGAGGTTCTGGGAGAAGAAACGATTATTTTTGCAACCCAACAGTTCCTGTTATGTTACTCACCTCAGAGCAAGACAACCTCAGAGCAAGTCCACACCTAATGAGATTATATATTCCTTCCAAATATTCTTCTAATTATTCTGCTTTCCAAACCAACCATTCCCAGTTGGGGAAAACAGCTGGAAATGTAAAGCAAGTCTAGGGGAAAGGATAAGAAAGGACACAAAGGAAATGTGAGAAAAGGGTCAGCTTGCTTTCTCCTTTTCTCTTCCCTAACATCTAGGCCCAGGTGCTGCCAATTTTTTAAGATGTAGCTGAGGGAATATAAATGTCTGGTCCTTGTGGCATTTAGTGCAATTAAGTCAAGAACAATTTTAAATACCTCCTATGAGCCAGACCCTGTGATAAGTATTTTTTTAAAAAAATCAGATCAACACTTATCCCTGGTTATCTCCTGACACCAAGACCCTCTGAAGATGTTATAAGCAGCTGAGTTAATTAGCAATATTATAGGCAGTCAAACAGGGCGAGGCCCTCACAGAAGCCAGCACAGAAGAACAAATATCTTGCAACCTTGGAGGAGACAGACACCTCCCACTGTGGGCCAGACCTCAAGACAAAAGATCAAACAAATACACCTACATCCTAAGGACTGATATTCTAAATAGGTCTCTATCACCCTGAGGAAGCCCAGAGTCACTAAACCAACCCCCTACAGCCAAAGGCCCAGTTCTGTATTCATGCCCACTTGCCATGTGCCTTGCCTCCCCATTTGATCCTGATTTAATCAATTTTACCTGAGTAATTACACTCAAATCTTATTGACTGACCATAGTTCTGTCCCACCTCATGCCCGTTTGCCTTGTGAGTTCCCATTTCTCCCCACCTTGGACCCACCTCACCTCATGGTTTTGCTCTATAAAAATCCCTAGAGAAGGCAAGGTCCTCAGCAACCCCCTCAGGACCCTTTCTGTCTCTCCCAGACAGAAGCTTTCTTTCTCTTAATAAATATATTCTGCTCTTAATTACTAGTGTTCCTGAAATTCATTCCTTGATTTTAGAGAATATGAACTGGTACTGGACATCTAGTAGGTTGGGAGTTTCTTTCCCCTGTATCAAAGATACCAAAACATGAATGGTCGAGATTTTTATATAAATTTGTGTAGTATTTGCATATAATTGACACATCTTCCCATGTACTTTCTCTAGACTGCAGACAGTAGCAATTACTGTTGTTATGGCTTGGATCTGAGACGTCCTCCAAAAGTTTGAGTGTTGACGGCTTGGTTCCCATAGGTGGGAATGTTGAGAGGTGACTCGATCATGAGGGCTCTGACTTCATCATCACTGATGAAGTGGAGGACCACCTGGACGGCTCCCCCCACCTAAAGAAGACAATTTGTCTCCATTTTGGTTCACCTTTGCCCTATTTCCATACATTGACATGTACAGAGTTGGCTAGGAAAATCCTCTGCCCCCACAGTTGGCTTTAAGCAATGCAAAGAGGTCTAGCAGAGGCCCTAATGAGTAGCCTTTGAAGCAAGGCAACAGGTCAGTGATGCCCCACTGCCGATAGCTCCTCACTAAACGTGAGCTAGACTGAGAGATGCCTCGCTGTCAGCTGGGACTGAGCCCCTCCAGAAAGAGCCCATGATGTCCCTGGGCAGAAAGGCCAGACATCAACATTGAAGGAACCGATCAAAAACACACGATACTTCTTCAAACTATGCTATGCAGATTCGTCCAAATTCAGAGGCTGTTACTAGAATCCAGGACTCTTTCTGCATATTGCAGAGGTGCTAATGTGCAGCCTACCTAACCCAGCTCACAGTACTCCTACTTCCCGCCATTCTCACAGCTCTCAACCCCGAGCCACTCCCCTCTTCATGAGTGAAGAAAACCCGGGTTCGGCCCAGGATTGTGGACTTTGTTCTGGTTAGCCATTGTTCCGACTGGACTCAGGCCCCCCTCAGCTCCGCACAACTCCAGCTGTGTCCATGTCTCTTTATTCTCGCCATGGGCTGCACTGGAAGTGGCGGATTGGAATTTACTTCCTAGAGTTCCAGTAACTTTTCCCTGGGATTACAAATATAAACTCCTCCAGACCGTGATGGGGCCCAGACAACTCCCTACGGAATTAATTTATTGATGGGTTCATGCTAGAAGCTTGGGGGACGGGGCTTTCTCTGGTTCAAGACCCTTTGTTCCTCCATGTAATCCTCTATGCACCAGACTGCCCTCACCAGAGGCCAGGCAAACGCTGCCACCCAATCTAGGAACTTCCAAACCCATGGGCATTTTTTTTTTGGTCTTTATGAGATAGCTGCCTTGCGTGCTTTGTTTTAGCAACACAAAATTAATACCCAGAGAATGGAGGCTTGAGCAACCTGTCGGCCCTCTCCCACCCTGGAGAATGTGGAGGCTGAGGTGCAGAGCAGACAAAGGATGCGATTGTCACCTTAGGCAAGGGACCGGGCTTCGCGTAAGACCAGGAAAAGCAGGGGGCTTTACGGAATGTGAGTAAGGTTTACCGATTGTGGAATACGGAGAGAGAGGTTGGGGTTGGGGGTTGGTCAAGGGTCAGGAGCACAGGGGCCCTTTGACACAGAATGGATTTGGCACACGGAATGGATTTTCAGGGAGCCAGGATCAAGCCACAGTCCTCAGGAGGCCCTTTGCCACATGATCTCAGGATGAAGGCTGTTGCAGGGGCTTCGGCTGCTGGGGCTCCTGTAGTGGGGTGAGGGGGACCCCCCAGGCACCAGAGGAGAACATGGGCTTGCAAAACCTGAGGTGACCACTAAGGGTTACAGTGGCTCCCATGGGGTGCTGATAGGGTACAGTGGCGAGGTTGCTGGCTGGAGGAGAGACAGGACATGAGACGAACAGCATGCGACATCAAACAGCGGGTGCTGTGGGAGGGGGTGGACGAGGAGCCTGGCCAGAGAGAGAGAGAGGAAGCTGAGCTAGTGCATTCCACCAGGGCCTGCCCCCCCTTGCTCCCAGGGAGGTGCAGCAGGCTTTGGTCACGTTCTGTGCTTTCTTGCCTGCCGATTAAATACAAAATAAGAAGCTGTGGGTGATGATACACACTGGCAACCCCAGCAACACCCTGGGAGGCTGAGGCAGGAGGGTCAAAACTCTAAACCCAAACCTGGGCAATTTAGCAAGTTACAAGAATGTGTCTCAAAATTTTGAAAGAGGTTGGGGATGTAGGTCAGTGTGAAGGCCCTGAATTCAATCCTCAAAACCATCCAAAAAAAGAGGTAAAGGATGTGCCTCCCTCCAGCAGAGGGAGCTCGATGCACGAATTAGCCAAGCAGGCGAACCCAGGCCTCCGGAGAAGCTGATCAGTTTGTTTATGATTTGCGATGATAGGAAAAACCAGGGAAGATGAGCACCGGAGAGGGAGGACTCGGCGGTCGCTGCACCTCTCATCTTCCCCGGAGGGACTGAGCCCAAAGCACTGCGTCTTTTCCTGCAGTTGTGGAGAAGGTCCCTGCATAAACCAACCCTGTACAGGTGCTGGGGGCGGAGTCGCGGAGCAGGTTGAGGACTGCTGCTCAAGGGTCAAGGTCACGGCCCCCTCGCTGCCCTCCAGCCTGCGCTGCTGCATAAACCCGCTGGCCTGGCTCTGGGAGGAGGAAGCGCGTTAGGATGGGCTGCTTGTGTAACGGAGCAAGCTCAGGCTCGAATGCCAGCGTGCATCACGCGGGTAACCTCCACGTGCTGAATTATTTAGCCACTAACTAGCTCGGCACCAGCATCTGATCCTCAGCTCCTCCAGCGCCCCCCTCCGCTCACGTTCCGTCCAGCCTTGAGCACAGGCCGCTTTTCACAGCGTCCCCATCCCAGGGCCAAGGGCGCCCCCTGCCGTCGCCCTCCCGGCGGCGCGTGGCACCCCCGACGCTAAATGTTAATCAAATGACTGCGAGAGCACACGGTGAGGTCTTCCGCCCTTTCCGCCCTTTCCGCCCTTTCCGCCCTTTCCGCCCTTTCCGAAGTACTCTCGCAGACACTATTTTATCTACTCCTCCTTCAGAATCGATACAGAATCGATTACGGATACATTTGGAGACATACCCACCTTTGTAATTTTTCATCAAAGCAACACAATTCTCCTAAATATTAGCTGTAAAATTGAATGCACCCAAATTATTGATTTCCCTTTATAGTTTTTCTTCCTCCCCCGGCCATTTTCCTCCTGCCCCTGTGTCGCGTGCGCTCTCTTGTCTCTCTTAACTACAGCCCACCTTTTCCTAAGTCCTGCGGGCACAGGCAGTGCCCCTCTCTGCGGCGCTCTCATCTGCCCGAGTTTTCCCGCCCGGGCCTGGACCTGCCACTGCCACGCGTCCCTCTCCACGCCCCCACGCGGGAGCCTTGTCCCGCCCGCTGGGAGGAGCCGCCGTCTGCAGCACTGTTCACTCTACTAACAGGTGGGAGCTCGCGCGCCCGGCACACCGGGCCGAATCATCGTGACGTTAATCAGCAGAGTGCTCGCTCGCTGATCAACTTCAACCCCACCCACAGCCGGGCGATCCTCAGTCTCCACGCGCTCATCGCTTCCGTCTCGGAGGGAGAGGCGTTTAGGGCGCTGCCTGTTGCCGTTCTTGCACTGCCTACACCCCATTCCTAGCCTGCCCTTTACCGAAGGGCAAAGAAAGGTGGGGATCGAGCCGGGAACCCAGTCCCGGGTCCTAAACTGAGAACTGGGCTGGAGAGAAGATGCCATCTCCCTGGGGGCTGAGGGAGGAGGAGGAGCCCATCAAACTTGATCAGACCCTGTCTCAAAAAAGAGAGGGGCTGAGGATACAGCTCAGTGTGAGAGCCCCAGGCTCAATCCCAGCCCCCCTCCCACCCACCGCACCCCCCCCGGAATAAATAAAGACATTGTCTCTGCCTTGCAGAGAAGCTAAGGCTTCCTGAAAGAAACTAACCAGCGCCCTCCGGACTACCCCGTCTCAGCCGGTGGGGAAGGAAGAGCTCTGCTTTGCGGTGCAGAACCCAGGGTAACTGGAGCAGACGCTGCCTGAAGGCTTAGCTGCCGCTCACTTTCCCTATGGGCTCTAAAACGTGGAGTCAACCAAGTGACACAGCTGGCCCTGCTCCCTCTCTGGAGTCCCACCCTCACCCCCTCCAGGGTGCCTGTTCATTCCCCGGGGGTCAGGGAGATGTTCCCAACCTGGCTGCCCCTTTCAGGCCAGCGTCCAGCTCGCAGGCCCAGGTCCACTCGCATGCCCACTTGGCCTCTGCAGAGCTGACCCGTGACTGCCATGGTCTCCTTGCTGGGCAGCTGTGTGCGAGGGCTGGGCAGAATGCAGAGGACGCATGCGGGCTGTGCCCCAGGCCCATCTGGGACACAGATGAAGCCCCTCAGAACAGGAGGTGGAGGGGGTGTGGGTCTCAGGTCTGTTTTATCTCTTGACATGCAGGTCTCCTGCATGTTGGGGGAGAGGCTGCCTGCTCCCCTTTCCCAGACAGATTTGATTTCACTGGCTCACAGGAGGCCCCAGGCCTTCACCCCAGAAAAGAGAAGCAGGATCCGCTGGATTTCTTCCGAAGGCCTCACTTCCTGCTTTCTCCTTTGGTCACTGTCAGCGCTGTTGTGGGCACTTCAAAGCACTCAGAGCTCCCTAAGAAGCTCACAGGCTCATCACTCACAGGCTTTATCTTACTTTTCTTACTCATATTTTCCTTTCACACAAACAGGTTATAAAAATTCTAGTGCCATGCATATATTTTGGTAAGTCACCCCATAGCCTGTTTGGACAGAAAACAAAAAGGGACACAGGCTTGGGGTTGCGGGGTAGCTCAGTGGCAGAGCACTTGCCTAGTATGAGCCAGGCCCTGGGTCCCCCAGCCATGAAAGGGGGCTGGGCAGAGAAAGGGGAGAGAAAAACAGAAAATGACTTCAACCATGCAATGAGCCCTCAGAGTCCAAAGCACAGACCCTCTGCGTGCACGCTTTTCAGAGCCAACAGCACTGGTGTCGGTTAATGGGTGGAGTGGAAACCCAACACCCAGCCTGCTGCGTGGTGCTTTATGGCCCGGTTTCCTGCCCGCTCTGCTATGGAGGCACAGGTACAAATCAACACACCTTCGTCCTTTATCTCCCATGCGCCCAGGCACCTTGAGGATTCCGCAGGGTAAGCAAGCTGCAGGGAGGCCCAGAGCCCAGAGGCCGATGAGATCCCACCCGCTTCCCACTCAAACTGCATGGACCTCTGTCTGGGCTGAAGTCGACACAGTTACAGCACTCGGACACCACGGAGCCCACAGGCTGTGGTTTTGCTTAGAATAAGATTTCACCCCACGGCCTGGGTACAGCAACCTGTGAGATGAGCGAAAAGCTCTAGAATTTGGATAACCTCCAAAAGGAAGTGAAGCCGGGGCCTCCCTGACCCACTCTGGAGGGGAAACATTTCTGGAGGCCCAGCAGCCACCCCCTAAACATCTCAATACAGACACAGCCCTGAGGCAACCACAGTTTGCTTTATTAGGCGTTCCATGGTAATATAACAGGTTCTCAAGGAATAATAAACACGAGACTTGTTGTTTTTACCATAATTATTTTGCCATTAAGACAGTGAGTGGTTACAAAAACAAAACCAAAAACAAAAAAACAAAGAACAAAAGTACTCCTCCGGTTACACACATGATCAGCTTAGCACTGAAAAGGTCCTCCACTCATGAGTCACAATCACAATTTCAAGGATTAAAAGCCATCTAGTATTAAATCCTACACTGGTTTAGAGCATCAAGTCACTGCAGTTACTCAGTTCTGAGACACTGTGTATTTATTTCAGCATTTACATATGACATTCATTAACAGATACACAAAGCAAGCCAACAGGTAAACATGCTTACTCGGCCTGTGGGAATCTTCAGGTTTTAAATCGTGGTTTGTTTGTTTTGTTTTGTTTAAAAAAATAACCAAAACAACCAAAATTATCATGACCCGGTACAGGAAAGACAGGAAGACAAGCGAATACTGCAGAGCTGCGTGTTTCTGAGAATTGAAACAAAAATGTCTTTTCCAACTTGTTCCAATTTCCTCTAAGTACAGGTGAGAAAAAAAAAGGCAAATATATTAAGTCAACTGATTCCTTTAAAAAAAAAAGTGCAATTTCCTTTAAAACAACAAATACACAACAACAACAAACCAAAACCCCACGAACCCCCGCAAAGGCAAAAATCGTGTGGAGAGACAAGCGTCGTGACAGCAATGACCTACTTTTTGATGTTACGCTTTACAAAGGCTGATTTGGTTTTGTGAAAGCCCACAAACCTAACATTGCTCACAAGGACCTGTAAACGTGTCTGGAAAGAAATGTGACACGGTCAGCAGGGACAGAAAGGAGCCAGCTAGCACAAAGGGGTCCCCGAAACAGGGAGAGGGAGGGGTGCAGGTGTAAGGTTGCCAGTGGTCTTCCAAGGGGGCCACACCCTCCATTTGTAAGATTTTTCTCCCCTACATGAGCTCTGACCTGATTCATTGTTCATAAAACAGATTTTTTTCCCCCTCTCTTGCAAAGTAGAATGGACTTTCAGTCAAATTGCCCAAGGGATTTCTGAGTTTATAAGGCCCCCTTTTACTGCATGATCACTTGTTAAATAACTGAGTATTTTCCCCTAAGTGAGAAACCTCGGTGTGTTCTAGAACCCAAAAGATCCTTCATGGGGCAAGAGCAGGCCTTGGGAGCCAGACTCTCTCAGGCACTGCCCGAGGAGCTGGTGGGCAGCTGGAGGCTGGCTGCCCGATGAGTACGGGGCTGGTTCACAGATCTGACAGTCGCTCAGCGTTCCACAGCCTCGCCTTCACGTCCCCACGCTGAGTGGTCCCACTCTGTCCCCGGGGGCTGGCATGGGTGAGAACCAGCCATCCCTGCACCTAGCAGGAGACTCAGACTCACACGCACCGATTCGTGACCGTGGGCGGCAGCACCAGCCCTACAGGGGCCAGGAGGACACAGGACTACGCGCACGAGGGCAAAGTGCGAGTCCTTCCTGGCGGGCTCTGACTGCAGGGCCAAGGGACACCCAGTGACCAGAAGAGGCAGCAGGAGGAGGGGAAAACCCAGTCTCAGGGACGAGGGCTGGAGGAAACACGAAGCAAGACACAGGGCATCTGAAATATTCATGAACGAAAAAGCTAGAGCGAGCAAGAGAGAGGGTGTGGAAACATGGCAAGGAGCATCCTCAAAAGATCCAATCTGCCGCAAAAATCTAGGCCAGAAGAGAAAACCCAGCCTTTCTCAACAGCTGACCCAGAAGACTGCAGAAGAGCGAAGTGGACGCTTCTGAGCTGCTCAGGAGGGAAAAAACGAGTTTGCCAACCATC
The DNA here is from genome assembly GCA_004365215.1 of Cuniculus paca. Classification (NCBI taxonomy): domain Eukaryota; kingdom Metazoa; phylum Chordata; class Mammalia; order Rodentia; family Cuniculidae; genus Cuniculus; species Cuniculus paca. Next base: position 1,749 of record RJWT010025577.1, on the reverse strand, counting down.
CAGAAAGAGCACGATGGTTACATAACTGCATCATTAGGATGTCCAGTTCAAACCCTGTGTTATTAACATTGACTCACTTTCCAATTTAGTATTTAAAAAAAAAAAAGTCTCCCAACCCCTCCCTAGCCCCCCCACCACAAAAAAAAAAAAAAAAACCAATACAGCCTTTTTAAAAAATGTAAAAAGAAAAGACAAAAAGGCAGCTCGGGGCAATTCACTGTATCCTCCCCAGGACAAGGAAGAGGTGAGGCAGAGGGTGGGCCGCAGGAGCCCGGGGGACCTGCTCTGGGGTGCATGTCTCGTGCTGGCCGCAGCTCTGTGTAGAGTGGTGCCGGGCTTGGGTGTGATGTTTATAGGTGGATGGGGAAGTGGGTGAGCGAGTTCAGCAACTCCAGGTGAGAGGCAGAGAGGGGCCCGAGGGGGAGCCCCGGGAACTGGCTGCCCACAGCAACTATCACAGGCTCTTAAAAAAAAAAGAAGAAGAAGAATTAGAAGAAGGAAGGAAGTCTCAGAATGTCCTCGGGGTCCCATCTCCCATCCCCAGTGCTCTGGGCCCAGGAGCTCTAGCCCAGGCTGGTGATGTTGGCACGGCCACCAGGGGGCGCCACGATGCGCTGGGTGGTGCGGCGAGGGATGTTGTCATCAATCTGGGCACCTGGAGAGGAGGGAAGAGGAGAGGAGAGGTGAGGATCCACAGCTCGAACCCATGCAATGCAGCTCCGGAGGAGAGGGGCCAGGCACAGGCTCTGCCCCTTTCTCAGGAGCTCAGGACTCTGGAAACACGATGGGCTGCGCTTGCCCAAGAACCACTTGTGGTGGATGCCATCCTTGAGGGCTGGGGGCGCTCTACAGCTGGGTAAGTAAAGTCACAGATAAAACCTACACTTCCTGGACTGGGGATGTAGCTCTGTGGCAGAGCACCTGCCTAGCACGTGCAAGGACCCGGGTTCAATTTCCAGTACTGCCACAAAGCAAGTGAAAGCCCTGCATGGTCTCCACTTCTATTGTCAGGTAAGGCTGCAGGGCATCTGAAATACTCAGTTCCCTGATCCTCCACGTGTGACAGAAGTAGATGCCACAGCGGTACCAGAGGAGCACCCCACCCTGAAAATTCAAAATGGCACAAAATCTGAAGTTTCACAAGCATCAAAATGACACTAGTGGAAAATTGCACGACTGACCTCATGGGACAGGGTCACGTTGGAAACACAGTTACACTAAAAATAGTCTAGAAAACACCATCAGGTTAAGTGCATAAGGTATGTGTGAAATGGACATAAATTTTGTGTTTAGACTTCGGGTCCTATCCAAGACACTTCATTATGCAGAATCAAATATTCCAAAATCTGTAAAAATCCAAAATCCAAAACAGTTCTGCCCCCCAGACATTTTGGATAAGGGGCCCCCTCGCAACCTGAGCCTTCTATTTGAATGGTCCAAAGAGGGAAGACAGCATAGATATCACGGTGACCATTCCACTTTCTAAATTAAAGTTCACTCTTATGACACTTTCTGAAAATGGGTAACCCAAAAATGGCACACCCAGTACCCTCTAGAAAAGCAGCAGATCTGGTAAGAAAGAGAACAATCCACCTGATGAACGTGCTTTACCATGTTAGACTCTGGGTACCTACCCGTGACTCAGGGGGACCGAAGAACAGAGCTCGGTCATGGGCCAAGGGAGAGACGGGAAGGAGGCGTAAGGAAGGAAACCGGAAGTTGGATGGCTTCCTTTCCCAGAGAAACGTC
>RJWT010025576.1:0-16131 GCA_004365215.1 Cuniculus paca | reverse complement strand
TCTCCATGTTCTGTTGCATATGATACTCTGCACTGAATTTTTCTGTTCTGATTACCCATTAGCATTTGCAGTTAGAGTGGATGAGATGTGGGTAGTTCTTGAAATTAAATAAACCCAGAAATAGAAAGAATGATAGATAACTATTTCATTCTCGCTTCTCTCTTTTTTAACTTCAACATCTTCTCATTCTTACCAAGGACACATGAATTGCTTTCAATTTCATGGAGTAAACACTGGCAATCAGGAAAGAAGTTTCACTTTCCTCACATCATTTATCTTCTTACCATTCAGCACCTTCATGCTTATATTCTACCACCCTCTGTAGATGAGCTGTCTGTACACCTAGTCAAGGTAACCTCTTCAGTTTTCTGTACTATCTCATCCCCACATTCTCAGGGATATTGTACGAGAAAAGTCCCTGAGATTCTTTCCCTGATGATTCTTTCATGAATCATCATTTTCCCTCCTGTTGAATTATTTCCATTAATCTACTCATGAGCTAAAGATTTTACACATAATGCAATAATATCTACTCATGTATATGTATGTATCTTCAGACATAGGTGTATTTCAGAATGATAAGTTTTAGAAATAAGTTGTTAAATAGAGCATGTGTATATTACATGTTTTATTTTTGGCATTCTTGGTTTGTTTTTCTCCATATCATCTTTTATTAGTACATGTTTGTAAACAATTTCAAATAAACCCGTTCTTCATCTGGTCTTTCCTTATAGTTAAAGCTCCATTTTTTTGCTCTCGCCTGACAATGGAAAACCTCAGAAGTATGGTATAGACCCACTACCTGTGGTTCTTCCTCTCCTATTCTCTCTTAAACCCATTCAAGTCATTTCTGTTTTTGTCATTGCAAAAAAGTATAAATTGTCTGTGATGATTTTTGCTTGCCTAACCCAAGTCAAATTTTCAATGTTTATTTTGCTTGTTCTCTTATCTATAGTTATACAATAAATCACTGATTTCCTTTCATTTCTTGCTTCTTCTGTCTCCTTTTTGTGCATTTTCTTCATCCTCTTTGACTAATCTTAGCTTTCTTTCTGCATCCTTTTTGTTTTAATCTTTTCCTTATTCTTTCTTTCTTTCTCCTCTTTCTTTCTTTCTTTCTTTCTTTCTTTCTTTCTTTCTTTCTTTCTTTCTTTTCTCTCCATTGTTTCCTTACCTCTTTCCTTTTTTTCTTTCTTTTACTTAGCTATAATACTCAACACCTGCAATTTAAAGGAGGAAAGATTTATTTTGGCTCACAGTTTGCAGAAGTTTCAATCCAGAGTCACAGGTTGCAAAGCAGAAAGAGCATGACGGAAGGGCCTGTGGTGGAGGAAAGCTTTGCATGTCTCAACTGCCAGGAAACACAAAGAGCAAAGGAAAGAACCAGTGAGCAAGATATACTGGGGCAATCAATGCCACGGGGTAAACTTCGACTGATGCAAAAAAGGCCATGTGGTCATGAGGGCTGTGACTTTCTGCTTCTGACCAGGTCCTATCTCCAACAGCACACTTAGCTTTGAACACTTCTGTGGACCAATCCACTGATGAATACAAAGTCCCCATGATCTGATTGCCATCAAAAAGCCTCAACTTTGAACATACGAAGATTTAGGGGGACATTCTAAATCTAAATTGTAACAGCCTCTACTTTCCTAATTTTTGTATTACAGAGTGTAGCAGGTCAGAATCTGGTCTTCTTTAAAGACACTTCTTGGTCATGTCATTCAGTCTTATGGCTTTAAATCCAATGACATGTTAACAATTACTAATCTGGGTTTTGAAACTCAAACACATATATAATTTTTTCTTGGTGTCTCCACATGGAGTTTAATGGATATATTGAACTGAGCAGGTCCAAAAGGAAATTCTGAATTTTTTCTACTCTTTCTTTGTTGTTCTCCTCTCAACTCATATCAAGTCAAGTTTTCATTTGTGTCATCCTTTCATCTTTGCTTCTCATGCCGTAAAGACATTTATGATAAATTTACCTTCAAAATATAATCAGAATTGATCATATGTTTTCTCTTCTACTGTTACTGTCCCAAATTCCCATCCTCTCCTACCAGAATTGTTATGGAAGATTTCTGATTGATTTTCCATTTCTACTCTTGTTGCCTATCAGTTTCCTGTCAAAACTGCACAGTGTCATCTGTTCAACCATCATTTAGATCATGTCAATAATTCCCCACGTTGTTATGGCTGATACATGGTGTCAACCTGAGAAGTTTAGAAGTTTAACTAAGAAACTCAGCAAAGAGTCAAGGTTTTTACTTTGTAAATATTCTGGTTCTGTGCAAGAGGAGGGCAAGGAGACTTTGTGAGTGCTACACCTGCCCTGAGGCAGGGGGTTTGACTGTGTACAATATAAGGGAGGAAAAGAGGCTTGCCCGCTCTCTTTTGTTCTGGCTGCTTTTGTTGGCTGCTGCCTTAAAGTGCTGCCCCTGTGCCATGGCAACCTGTCTTGGAGCCAGCTGATTACAGACTGAAACCTCCAAAAACTATAAACTAAATAAACCTTTCCTTCCCTAATTTTGGGTGTCAGATGTTTTGTCTCAGCAATGAAAGAAAAGTAACCAAGACACACCTCATTCAGAATCATAGCCAAAGTTTGTTTTTTTCTTCTGAGGAGAATGAAACCCAGATTCTGCACATGCTAAGCAAATGTTCTACCACTGAATTATACCATCCATCCAAAGTTATTTTACTGTTTATAAGGCCTTATATAATTTGTCTTCTATGACATTCTGACTGCCTTTCCTTTTATTCTTCTCCTTACTTAGTATTTTATCTAATCACAATGGCATTCTTGCTGTACCTTAGTTTGCCAGTCATATATCTGAGAAAATTGCACTTCTTTCCCTTTTGTTCTACAGTGTGTGCTACCCTGAGTTTTCAAGGAGTTCAAACCCAGAGAACAAATGAGAAAGAAAAGAATGAATAATGCAGGGAAGGAGGAAAAACAAAAGCAAAACCACTTTATGAAATGGCTTTCAGTTAGTGTGAATAGCTGTTCAATTTACTGGATGGTACCTTTATGTGTCTCTGGGGGAGTATAAGGAGAAGAGAATTCATTCACATGATCCATTCTTGCATTAGTTGAAGTTTACTATGAGGGGCATTAATTTCTTTGTATTTCCAACTTTCACATGAGTGGGTTGAAGTTTTAAGGATCTGCAATACTATCAACAGGTGGTCCTGGGATAGAAGAAATGAAATTAATCAAAGCTCATACATAACCAGGCATAGATGAGGCCAAGAGAATTTCAGAGGTGCACATGAGATGTCTGGTGAACTTTTCCTAAAGTAATCTTCTCCAGATGTTGGTAGAACTGATTTTTATTTCTTGAGCAAAAGTATTTTTTACTAAAATGTCATTGTCTCAGTGAAATCTTTTCTTAACCTCCCTTTAAAAGTTACTATCACCTATATTTTTCCTATCTCCATTCTTCCCTTTATTTTTCCCATATCATCTTCTAATAGTCCATAAATTTACTTATTTTATTTATCCTAACCTTCCTCATTAGACTTTAGGTTGTGCTTTTGGTCTGTTTCAATCATAGTTATATACCCAGCCTAGTATGTACTGTACACTCAATATGTGTTTGGTTAAAGTGCTATTCATAAGATGTTTTAAAATGAGGACAGTGAGTTTTCATGCCAAACTTTGAATTAACTGCATAAAACATCCTAAATGAAGAGACTATGTATTTATCCAGCCAAAAAATCAAATATTTTAAATTGAAAAATAAGGTTTAGTATTTTCTAAGGTCCTAAAGCAAATAGCATATTGAATAAAAAGATTCATTAAAAACCACTGATCATCAAATATTTATTTGTACAGCTTCTTTATTCTTCTAAGTTACCTTTTAATAATTTTCTTCATTGACCTGTTTCACTCAGTCTCTATGGAAATAATCACAAAGGTTGTCAACAAGCTCTTTCTTTGTTCTGCCCTTTTCGAGATGTTAACACTGGCTTTTTGTGAGACAGAGTGAGATAACAGAAAAACTCATGAGCACAAGATTCTCAGCATAATTGAATGTGAATAAAATAAGGTAAAATGGAAATAAATTGTTATAGTTAAAACATATAAGCATACATGATGAGCATCATTAATTATGCTATATATTATTAAAATAATTATTACTGATCTTTATTCTAATTTTTTAACAAGCAGTAATATTCTTGGTGATTGTGGTTGAAAGAAAGGAGACCAAATAGTAGCAACAACACAACTGTTATATATATATATATATATATATATATATATATATATATATATATTTATATATACATATATATTTAAAATTTATGTATTTAGCACTGATATTACTTTCTTTCCAGGGAATTACAGGGTATTTGAGTCACTTCTCTATGTTTGCCACTTGGTTCAACCATTTGCTAGTTTGCATATACTTGAGCAAGCTTCTAAACCAAGACTTGCAAAACAGAGATAATTACACTCAAACTCAAAAAATATATATTTGGCAAATAAATAAGATTATCTAATGAAAATGGAAATAAAAAGTGATATAGGTTAGGTCATTCTACTGTTAATATTTATCCAAAAATGACAAATGTAAAAATAAATGGTTAAAATATCATGAGGTATAGAAGAAATAAGTAGATATAAACAAATAAGACCTCCAAATTATAATAATTCTATACAATGATGAAGTCATTATTAAATATAAGCACTACAATAGCCTAAGAACTGAAGGTCACTATGGTGAAGTGTTATGCAAATAGCAGATATTAGACAACGTATCTGGTTTCTAATATGGCATTCTCTTATAATTATGTGCCATGCTCACATAATTGAGAGCGAGTCTCTTTTTTTCTAAAATATGTTACAGTCCTACCTGTCTAAAAATCTCATTAAACAGTGGAGGAGTAATTGAACTCAATTCACAAACTAGGAAATTAATTGATAATCAGATCTGCCAGTTATAAATTTATGGTCTCAGTTCCACATTAAATTACAAGGCCTGTCTTGTGAAAATATTGCTGAGCTCTTTAAGTAGATTTCCTTCATCATTTAGGAGAATTTTAAACCTTACCGATGAAGGACTTTAGTGGGAAATTTAAGGAAGAATGTCATTTTCACTTTGTTCCTCCTGCCAGGCTCCCACCGCATGGTTTCTTTCATAGTTGGTCTCAGTGTCCTGTTTCTCCAGTGTCCAGGTCTGTGTTTCTGTAGTCTGTGATACCCAGAAGCACCCACAGGCAAGCAGCTTCTCTCATGATCCCCTTAGGTGGTTTTGCAGCAGAGCATCCCTAGAAGGTCACATCCTTGACAAGATTTCCCCTGAATCCATTGCATTGGATTCTGAAGCATGACATCTTCCTTTGGATGGCTTTCTTCAGATGGCAGATTACCATCAAGTTGTAAAGGTGAAGTGTCTCAGTAACTTTCCTGGCATCACCGGGCCACAGCTGTGCTCTCTCCCAATGAAGTGTGGATTTGAGCCCTGGGAGAATGTTGTCTTTGAATGTTCTATGTCAACCCTAGGGATGGGGACTATTCTTTATTTCTGTAATCTTTGTTCTAATCACTGCATGGTTTCTGTCTGTATGTTTGACATAGAGGGTAGATACATAGGGTAGATACACTGATGTCTATTATTACCTACAGAGGACTATGAGAAAACATACTTGTTCAAATGGATTTCTTTCTGTACAGTTGTTAACACAAGGCTCATTCTATTATCTCTTGAAATAAAGCATTTCAGAAATGATTAAAAAAAAAAAGATGTTGATCATGTAAATATTCTCCCTGAGAAGTCTATAGAAAAATGTGATGAAGGAGAATTTGCAGGAAAAAAAGCATACTATAAAAGAATGTGCTAAAAACATTATTTTTAAAAGTTACATTTAAAAATGTGACAGTGTTGTTTGTGGTGCCCAGGTCTTCTATTTCATTGCTATTTTGTCAGCATTATAAGAAAAATGTTTAGTGTGTTGTTACATACTAAAATTTTAATTTTTTATATTATTTTGACTTCACAGAATAACTAGTTTCCTGAATGATAAATAGATCTATTAAAAGAAAATAGCTATATAGCATATTATTTTGTGATGCACAGTGACTACTCCAGAATTTCTTTAAGGTTTGTTCTAATTTTAGTAGTTGAGTAGCAACACCTTCTCCCCTGCTGTTGTTTAAAACCACTCAAAGGGTTACAACAGCCCTGGAAAACACAATTACCAAACTAGTTACTGAGAATTCACTGGTAAGTAAGACAAAAACTATTCTTTTTATTCTATTTTATTTTAAAGCGGATAAAACCAAGGAAAATAAAACAGAATAAAACCAATCAGAACAAACCAGAGTAAGTAAGGCAAATCCAGAAAACAAACGGGTGCCTCTTTTTCTCCAACTTTTCCTGTTTTTCTGCTTTTACTTTAAATAGAAGTTCCTTTTTCTTCTCTTTAAATAAATGTTACATTGACCTGTTTAAAAAAAAAATGTCACCAGGGATTGAACTCATGACCTCCCGCTTACCAAGCAAGTGCTTGAACTGCTGAACTAAATCACTGGCTAATTAAGCCCCTTCTTGAGTGAGCACAGCTATCTGAAATTCTATCAGTAGGGATGGAAAGTCATTTTTAAGTCACTTTGACACAGAGGGCCAGCCTTGACTCACAGCCCAGAAGCAGCGCTTCCGATGAGGAGTTTGTGCACACAGCGTGCTTCTGCCTGTACTCTGTGCATCAAAGGAAGCAAACCTCGGAATCTGCTTTATAGTCCAGACCTGATTTTGCCCCTTTGTATAGTCCTGCTTCACTCTGAGTCTATCAAAATAGTGTTTTGTTTGCATTTCAACTCCCAATACTCTTGTACAGAAAGATTTATATTTATGTTGGTGAGCTGACCCATGTTTCATCTTCCAAGTACATAAATACACCTGATTTTATCAGATTGCAAGTAGTTACTAGTGGTTTTAGGTTGACTGGGCTTAGAAAACCAAAGTGCTTTTAGTTACTGTATTATAGCCTTCCTCCCTACAATAATTCTTCCATTCCTTTATTTCATAATTAAAGATCTGGTCATTTAGTCACACCCCAAGTAAACTTAAATGAAGTTTAGACTTTTTTTATTGCCAAAAAAAATAATAAAATACGTTACAAAATTTCAAAATAAGATTGTAGGAGAGTAACAATGGTTAGTACATTGTTCATTGTTATTTTCAAAATAGTTGCTCCTATGGCAAACTATAGGCATGAAAAATTGATCAAACAATATAGGCACACAACTTCCTTTTCAATGAACTAATATCAATTAGTAGTATATTTTAACAGTTGTGTGTGTTTATTTATTTATTTACTTTTCCTTTTCCCTTCCTATTCTCCTTTCCCTCATCTGTTTCTCTTTCCTTTTGAATGGCTTCCTTCCATTTCACAACTTCTATTGTACATTCTGGATTCTATTTACTTTTTCAGCTTCTTACTCTGGGGAGACAATAAGACATTTACATGTCAAGTTTGATTTATTTTTGAGTATGGCCTCAAGTTGCACCCATGAAGTTTAGACTTTGAAGAAAATATTTTAAAGTTGACTTCCACAGCCCAACTACTCAAAGAAAGACATTTGCCATGGTAACATTGCATCACTGGAAGCTCATTTAAAACAGAATCTGGGGTTCTATCCCTAACTTGTTGGGTCACAATTGCATTTAATTGAGATCTCCAGGTAATTTCACACACAGTAAGGTTTCAAAAGCACTGCTCTAGAAAGTCACAGGAGTTTCCTTAGGGCTCCTTGGAGGCAGGTAAAGGGGACACAGAGCTTTTGGACTTTCCATTATGAAAGTCATCTTGTGATATATTTCTTTGTGAATTTTACTTGTCTGCAAATACCTATAAAAGTAAGCAAAAACTTGAATGACTTCTATTTTAAGCCACATTAGTACTTCATTGTGAATGAACTCATTAAACCATGTGTCAGAAAACAATAGACACCAGCAGCCAGTTTTATTTGGACCAGATAAAGAATCCTACTGAGGAAAAAGCTAGGAACTCGAACACAAAGTCAGTATTATCATTTTCCACCTGTTTGATGGGAAAGAAGCAGTGGGTTCTTTTAGACAGCATGCACCATGGGTCTTTAAATGAATCCAGATAACAGAATCAAAAGGAAGAGTCTCCCACAGATCTATTTGTATAAGCACCAAGAAACTTACTAGAAAATTGTCTTGAAAATATAAAAAAGCCAGGATAATAAATTTGGTAAGAAGAGAACCTTGGTCCTTAGAGAAGAGTTGTGGGTTTGAGAACAGCATGATGACTGTCACCCTTTATTTCTGTCCCCAACCCACTGATTACCTAAAAATGAAAAGAGCCTCCCCAAGCCATGGGCAATTGTTAGATAATAAAAATCTTACATTTGAATGTAACATGGTCACAGAGTATTCGGTCCTTTGGTAGCAGAGGACTCTACCTTTGTAGTGATGCCCACTTAGAGATACATAGTGTCCACTGGTAAATTGCTGGGCCCAACACAGAAGGTATAGACTTGAAATTGCAGTGTTATTATAGTTTATAACTAGATGTCTCGCCAAAGACTCACACGCTCATTGTTGGGCCTTTGGGAAATGACTGGATCACGGAGGCATAAAGCTCACCAGTGGATTAGTCCATATTGATGAATTTATTGCTAAATGGGATGATGGGAGGTGAAGTCTGATTTTAGGAAGTAGATCACTGGAGGTGTGCCACAAAGGGTGCAGCTCTATCCTTCCTCTCTTAATCTTTCTCTCTGCTTCCTGCTGCCATGCCATGAACTATTTTTCCACAGCTGTGCCACACTGCTTTGGACTGTGACTATGGACTGAAGCCACTGCAAACTGTGAGCCAAACTAAACCTTTCCTTCTTTAAATTCTGGGTCTCAGGTAATCTGTCTTGTAACGATAAACTAACTAAGAAATGGATATCGAGATGAAAAGACACCAGCAGCCAGTAATCAGAGGACATGGAGGTTTCCAATTAAGCCCATAGGAAGCATCATCTGGGCACTCAGAAAAGTGTGGAGAAGGAGAGAGACAGCCTTCCAAAGGAGTGTGAGAGTGAGGATTTTTTCGGGAAGCATGAGTCTGTGGAATTGTAAAGACCGTATTTTTGCAACACTACATGTATCCATAAGGAAATGAGGAATTGGAAAATTTAACAAAATATTTTGTTGAAATTCAAAATGTAACTTCCCTCCCACCGTTTCTCACTTCTTTTTAAAATAGTTGTTTTATAAACCAAGTTCCCCTAGATGAAAGTTATTCACATAAACTTATAAGTGACTTTACAGTTAACAGACAGAGTATTTCTAATCTTGAAGAGACCACTATGCAGTGTGTCCCCACCCCCAATTCTCTCATGTTCTCAGTATTTCTCCAAAAAATATGTGAAGTGAAGGATACAATCTTATAATTTTTTAGCACTCATCACTACCTAACAATTCTTAACACTCGCATGACCTTTATCAGGCACTTGTCCACAGTTTGATTAGGTCACAACCAGACACCATTTCATTGTCTTCAAACATGTTTTAATACTAGGCATGCCCTAGGAATACAAAAATAGCTGAGATATGCATGTCAATGTTTCAAGTTAAAGATTTTTTGTTGTTTAAAATGAAGGAGCACAGTTTAACAATATCTGCACAGTTATATTGAAGCAAAAATTTTGCTTAGTTATTTCTCTGCAAACCTCGAATCAAATTGCATGCCCCTATGAGTAAAAAAGTGCGTGTGAAAACTAAGAGTCTGAAAGGTGTGCAGACGAACTGTCAGCATTCAGGTTGTTGACCACTCTCATCCCCTATGACAGATAGTAAGACCCACTTTCTACAATTTTCAGGTGGTTTGAATGTGATTCTCCTTGGCCAGATAACTCCAGATATTTACAGAAATTTTCTATTCACAGGACTGAAGATTGAATATGGTAGCAGATGCTTCACTACAGATAAGTTGCAGTGTAAACATTCTTATGATTTCATACTAGGGACATATCCCAAAGCCCATGTGGAGAGTCAATGTTGAAATCTACCAAGACGAATAATTTCTTTCCACCTAAAAGGAAGAGAACCTTTAATCCTGGATAATGTTGTTACTCTGCTGATCCAGGCAGCATCCTCTGTTGATCCTTATCTCATGGGATCTGCTTACCTGAAATGTAGATGTCTACTTGTTATCATCTCAGCAGCATGACCTGTTACTCCCTTGGAGTGAGAGCAGTGTCATCTGAAGTCTAGAGGTAAGGCGAGGAGGAAGGGATAGAACCTCTGATTTCGCTGTTTAGAGCTACAGTTAGGAACTGGCAGCCACATTTGCATAGTGAGCCCTGTACATGAAGGCAGAGTTTGAGTCAAGGAGTGAGTGGGATTCCATTCTTTATTACTTGTTGCCATAACTAATGTATTTCCAATTGCATAATTTTAGAAATTCCACCTTTCTTCTCAGGGTCTTAGGAATACCTCCATTTGAACACTTTTAATATCAGGAGATATTACTTTGAAAAGAGCTCCTAGAATAAATGCTTAATTGCTTCTTTAAGGAGAAAATTAGTACTAAATATTAGGTCTACCAAGAAACCACCAAAAAAAGATGTACTCCATTCATTTTTCTAAATAACTCTCTAGAAGTATTTTGTGTTTACCAGGGAGCTTGCCACATAGTAACAGCAAATGTTTGCTGAATGAAACTATAGAAGTCTTATGTTAGTATACACAGATATAATCATGTCAACATTATTTCCAGACATATAGTTATTCATAAGCATAGCAATCATTATGGCTTTATAATATAAATTCTCAAATGCCAAGTAGAAGCTTTGGGGGACTTATGTCCAAGTTCAACACCAAAGATAATCTTGAGCCCTATTAAATTTGCTGCAATCTTTATAATACTATGCAATACTTAAATTTTATGTTAAAGCATGATTTGAACCCAACAAATGGTATTTATTTGGTGCAATACAAAGATAATTTCACTTCTGAAATAATGTATCAAGTATCAGGTACAGTAAAGACTCTGCAAAAAGAGATTTTTTTTTTCACCCTAACATTTAACTTGGAATGATGTTTTATAATACTAATACAATAAGATAGTACACTGTTGTTGCACTGATATGGGTTTTATTTGTGATAGTAGCGAAAGCTAAGTATGTTAGACATCAGAGATAGCCAGCTGTGAGATAATGAAAGCACTAATGGTGTTGATTTTATTGGCGAAAAATATATTTATCAGGAGGAAAATTTAATATAATGATTCATGTTTTTAAAAAGAATTTTCTTTTCAGATGTCCTACTTAAAAGATCCATTTGAGGACTTATAATGAAGCATAGGTGAATAGGAATTGGAAAAAAACATAAAGGTATTTGCTACCAGGACTTTATTAGGCATTTCACTGGATACAAACTGTTTTTACATTAAGAACACAATCTTATCAAAAAATTCACATTTGCTAAACAGACTGTAGGCATAGATTTTCTTTACACTACATTTATTAAAGTATTAATGACCAGATCCTAAAAAAAAATGCACAAATCTGTCTCCTTCTGGAGAATTTCTGGTATCTTAAGGAAGGAAATGTCACCAGATTTGTAAATTCTCATCCTCTAGAAATGAAGCAAATCAACACAAATCGTGCAGGAATCATGAGATGGAAATGTTTTATCAAGGGATTTTGGTTTTCCTATACCACTCATAAGAATTTCAAGAGAAGAGGTAGCTACCAAAAATGTTCTAAAACTTCATTCAGACTCTATCAAGGATTCAGCGCTGGCAAGAGCAGCATGTAAATTTTATTTAGGAGTTCCAACATGGTTTTAGAACAAATAGTTCTAAAAAGCAGCATTAGAACTCGTTTTCATGTTGGGGCTTCCAGTTCCAATCAGTTCATAAATAAACACTACTAATTATCATTTGCTTTATCAGTTTCATGTGAAGAACCACATTAAGTCCCCACCGCCTCCCCCTGCTGTTCTGAGGTGGAACTGACTCGGATAGATCTCTACCAGACTCCTGTCTTCCCACAGTGCAATGTTCCTTTTCATGTCCAACTTTCTATAACTGTATAGATGACTAGTTACAACTTAATAAAAATATTTTTTGGAAAAATATTAATGGCTGGAGCGGGATAATGAATTAGTTTGTTATCTCTCTGAAAGAAAACAAAACTGAATTTTAAAAAGAGGCCCTGATACTAGTTTAGAAGATACTACCACATTCCAAGAATATTTTTAACACATGGATATGTTTTTGGTTGTTCCAATTACTAGGGAATGTTAATTAAGGAATTAATGGAGAGACTGTGGGCTTCAAAATAGACTGCTGAAGGGAAATTTTTAATGTGGTAGAATTGATCTAATAAAGATAATTGCTTGATTATTCATCTGTGTTTTAGTTGATTCTTCATAAAGAATTTGTGGGACCTGGCATGGACCAACATTTTCCTTCATAAAGGGTTTTATGACTGTAGATTTTCATGAAGCATATTAGCACAGCAATATAAAAGACGAGACAGAGCTTCCTCTCACAGGTAGCTCAGCTATAAAAAAGATGAAGAAATAGGAGTAGGGTTGCCAGATTTAGGAAAAAATACAGGGTATATAGATTCACCTTTGAGTTTTATATAAACAACAGCGTTTTTAGTGGGTGTCTGATGAAATACAAAGCAAAGCCTGTAAAAGTATAATTTATATGAAGTTTGAACTTCACTGGTTTCCCACATTTTATTTGGCAACCCTAATTTTGGAAAAAGAAGTATTTGAAGATGTAGAAAGTAAGAAGTCCAAAGATTACAGAGTTTTTACTTCAAGCATGGATGGATCTCTGTATAAACTCTGGAGTTAGTCATGAATTTTCTATTGTTAGACTACATGCTGGGCAGACAGAGAGAGCGTGAGTTCCCCGTACTTGTTTTTGAAAAGGGAGCCAGGATGGACCCACCTCATGCTGACCCACCTCATGGAGCCTCTCTGACTCACAGAACCAAGATTGTTCATCTCCGGAAGATTTGTTTCTCAAAAGCGAGGCCATGGAGGGACAACTTTTTATGGAGAATTTATTACTAAAGCAAAAACTAACACACTTGCCATTACAGAGCTCCATCTTGGGAAGAACAACCTTACCAGAGCTGCTTTTCTGTAGCTGATGGAAGCAAATGTAAATTTAGTCTCTTCATTTGGCGAAGTTAATAACTTAATCGATATTTGATAATTTTGAAAAGCACAGGTGCTCCACAAGCTATACAATTTGCTTGTGGGAACTCAGGTGAGTTCTAAAGCATATAGCATATGATTTTTAAAAGCTATCTTTAAAAAAACATAATTTTTATATGTATTTTAAATCCAAATTGTAGCAACAATAACTAAAAATGTCAATGAATTAAGGCTGGTCATAATGTGCCCTTTTTCTTTAGGATAAGTTTGATTTTTGATAAGATACAATATATTACACATACCACTGACAAGCACTTAGTTTTGACTCATACAAATACACATTAAGAACTAATAACTACAAAATATTATCACAAATAAAGTAAAAATTACACAATTTTCAACAGATTCAACACCTTTCACAAATTCTACACAACATTTTATCATTGTCTTTGGGAAAACAAATTGGAGCATTATTTGAAACCGTATGTAACACAGGAGCCACCAGTAATGTATGGCAAATACAGCATTTACACCATGGTGCGATTGAAATCTAGTTGAAAAGACTAAAGTGCTGGAAAATAAAATACTTTAAAATCTTATTTACCATATCCTGAGGGACACTTTGCATTATTTTCTCTCAGCAATTAAAAATGTGAACACTCTGCCTAGGGAGTTCCTGGTTGGCTGAGCAATCAAAAGCTAGAAAATCGTATCACTGAATATTTGTAAAACCGTAGAACCAAAAACTCATGAAAACACTCATTTCCTGAGACTTTCAACTTTCCAGTCCGAAATCTTAACAGAGGAGATCCTGAACACATAATCCTTCCTAGAAACATGGCAGAGCTTCAAAGCAATTAAAAACTTTTAAGTAACTTACGGATATGTTTATAATTTATGTTCAAGTCTACTTTAGACTCCCTAGAGGAAGTGTAATTGGCAATGCAATTAGGTTACATATTACTGTCAAGCATTTCCTATTTCTGATGGTCTCACTTTTCACTGGTTTTCCTGTGATTTTCCTTCCCTCAAATATTTGAATACTTGAATTATGTTTAGTATACTAAAATAGGATATACTGATTCTAAAATTGCCATCAAATCAGAATCAGGCCAGATGATTAGATGCAGTTTAAACTTGAATAATGTGTGTGTTTGTGTGTGTGTGTGTGTGTGTGGTGCATCATGCCAAACACTTTATGCTTTAATACATTCATTGTTAGGTGGCGCTCCATGAAAAGTGAGTTTTCCCAGTATGGCTGAAAGTGAATATTGAGGTCATCATAAAGAATATCCTAAGGCTTTTAAAGGATGCCTCCTCATTCTCTACGTTCATATGATTATGTAGTAATAAGAGAGACATAAATGATAATGGCAGGAGAAGATTTTACCATATAGGTGCTTTAAAATTACTGGCAGGAAAACAAACTTGAATACAAGATGTCTTTGATTTATTTTCTCTCATTCCACCTACTTCTTTGATTTCCTGCTGCAGACTGGATAAAGGCTACATTTTATTTTTTGCCTTGAAAGACTTATGACATAATGTCTTAAGAAACAAGCAAAATAAAAAGTGCACCAAGATGTATCTGCTATCATCTTGGGACCTATTTGTAGCCCTTGTGCTCCTAAATCTGGAAAAACAATGCCCAGCCAAGACCAAGGATCACAGGTTAAGGGCAAATTTTGATTGCATATCACAATTTCTCAGCCCCATTTCTTGATGTAAGACCCTCCCTAAGGGTGCTTCAGGGCAGGGCTGATAAACAGGAGACAGCCAAAGGAAATCTGTTACCATTCTCATTTCCAAGCAATCTATTTTAGTGAATGTTCTCATGGTTTGTGTCTATCTCCGACCTCTTTTAGAGATTAAGGTGAGTTCATTTACCCTCAGTGCCTGCTGCAGGTACTATATGTCCACATGAAAACCATACAGTAGCTTTTCTCTAACAGAGTTTCTGTGTGCATACCATTAACAAAAGCTTTCCCAAGTTAAGAAACTGTGCAACAGAGTTTCTGTGTGCATACCATTAACAAAAGCTTTCCCAAGTTAAGAAACTGCACAGTCTAATGCTTCATCATGTTTTTTCTTTACAGCACCCAAATGACAATTATAACACAGTTAATTCTAACCAAACACTATATAGAGGAAAGCATCTGACTTCAAGGTCATACCAAATAGTTACCTCTATATTATATTCGTTTTTCGAGAATAGGCTGAATAATCTGTTTTCTGTCATATTTGTAAGTTAAATTCTTATGTCATTGCAATTGTGCTTGGCTAAACATCCTCCTGTGGGGTGAATAATAAAGAGAGAGAAAATCTGCACAAAACAGTAAATTTATACGATATAAATTTCAATAAAACCATAATCCTTTAAAATGATCCATTTTCAATTGCATATAAAGAGAAAGTAATAGAGATAGACAATATAAATACAAAATCAGAGAAAGTGGAAAGAAAAATTAATTATATTTTGTGAATATTTAAAACAAAAGCTATGATATTTTTACAAAACAATTGTAGTGAGATCAACAACTCCTACTTTCAAAAATGTTTATCACCTTTTTGCATATTTTCAAGGGGTTCAATCTGACAATGAAATTATTTTATACTATTTTCATTTGGAAAGAACTGTGCTGTATCTGTCTATATGTCTTTGTTTTTGTGTATATTGATGTCTGACTATATAGGAGTGATTATATGTTTACAGTGTGTATGAGAAATATATATATGTATATATAACACAACTGCAATATATAAATATATCTGTTGGGTGATACTCAGGGTACCTGGTCTACGCAAGGTATTACACTTTTCATGAAACTTGTCTTCATTATAAATAATTTGTATTCCCTCTCTGCAATTGCTAGTAAGTACTATTTCCAGATAGACAATGAATATTTATGCTATTGAAGATATGGGCATACTTTTATTTCTCTGAGGTTGAAATTTTCACAGAACTGTATTTTCCAGT
>RJWT010025575.1:0-16096 GCA_004365215.1 Cuniculus paca | reverse complement strand
TCTTTTGTCTTTTTAACATTTGCTTCCTTTTACTTTGCAATGTGAGTGCATGCCTGACTTTCTTTTCTTTCTGGATAGTGAGATCTTTGAGAGCAGAAACTATTTTCCTTGTATCTTTACCCCCATTGTAAACTGTCAAATGTAGGTTCTCACTAAGCGCTTACTGATTGAAGGACATGAAATAACCCACAGTTCACCTTACTTTGTGAACCAGACAGAAGAAGTGTCTGAGTGGCTGATAGTTGTAACTGGAGGTGACAGGGTGATCTGATGTGTTCTAAGCAAAGGCAGGCCTGTTTCCCTATTGGCTATGATTATGCTCTCCTGTCTAGAATAGGAAGTGAGTGATTTGATTTTGGGTAATAAGAAACCACACTCTAATCGTCTACCTTAAATGCCTTCCATTGTTCTGTTTGAGGTGCTTTTCTACCAGCATGAAATGTTCTCCTTCCAGACAGTTGATGGAGGAGCTGAGTCATGCCTGACTATACTTAATAAGACGGAAGCAGCTCAAGCCGGAGGGAGCTGCCTCAGAGGACAGGCTGACATTTCTGACTCCTCTGCTTTTCAAAAGTGGGTGTTGCGAGGGAAAGTTGAACATGAGGAGAGTTTTGGAGTCTTCCTTGGAAGCAGGCCTATCTCATGACACCCTCTAATCCAGACAGAGGTGATCAGCCCCACCATCTCTTAACCGTGGCGTGCACTGTCTCACACTGGAACCATTCATCAAGTACCTCAGGAAGAGTCTCACTTTGTCCTCTTTCTACTAGCACATGCCACCAACCCTCACCCTTCTCTCTGGAAAACTGGCTCAATTTTACATTTTTAGGATTCAGATGGCAAAATGCTCTTGATGTGGAGATTGGTTAGAAACATTATGAAGATGGGAGGGGCTAGAGATCGCCTGGCTTCGCAGTTGTACATTTATAGGAGAGAAAAAAACTGAGTTCTGGAGGAAGAAAGTCAATTGACCACAGTCAGCATTGGATTTTACAGTCTGGAAAGAGGCGGATGTCTGCTAGAATCTCTGTCTTCCACGTACTGTGTAAGTGTGCAGATATCCCTTCACTTAGCTAAAGCTCAGGTTCCTCATTTGTTAAAATGAGACAATGATAAAACTACATGAAGGATTTGTTCTGAGGACTAAAAGTAATGATATAAGTAAAATCTGGCTTATGGGAATCATTCAGTATTTAAGAGTTCTCCATAGAGACTACTATGGAGTGTAACTCAGGAACTGTATTTAGTGATAAGAAAATGTAAAGAGCTTTGTCTGAAGATGAACGCAAAGAAAGAATCAGTAGGTAGAGTGCTGTAGGACAGAAGGGAAGAACATGGCTTGAGAAGTCTGTTACCATAAAGAAGCAAGGTGGATGGTGTATTTGAGGGAAGGAGTGCTATATAAGATCTGCAAATCAGAAACCTAGAAGCTGAGAGTGCCCTGTGTGGCAGAGGAGTTCGATGGAGAGAGGACTGCTTCTGGAATCAGGCGACTCTGCTGCCCACCAGTACAGTGAGCTCCCCACAGCGCTCCCAGAGCCTCTTTGCAACCTCCCCAGTGGCGAAAGTGCATCGCCTCTGTGATCAAAGGATTCGATGTGTCTGAACCTGCCCTCTAGACTATGGGTCACTGTGGCTTCTGCTAACAATGATGGATTGGTGGTCTTGGGTGGGCTACCCAAAACCTGATATTCACAATTTAGAGGAAGGAAGACTTACTTTGGCTCACAATTTGCAGAAGTTTCAGTCTGTAGTTGGTTGACTGCTGGGCGGGATGATATGACACAGAGCATGAGTGTGGAGAAGCTGCTTATGACATGACAGCAGGGAAGCAGCAGAGAGGGTCAGGAGAGTCGGTGGGAAAGGAGATAAAGGGAGATAAACCCTTTTAGGCCTCACCTACAGTGTCCCTCCTCTTGGGGTCAGACCCCCGCCACCTCCTGACAAGTCAGCTGCACATCTCTGTAATTCAGCCACCTTCCAAAAGCTGTGCTATGAACTCGTGAGTCTCTTGGGAGACATCTAGACAGGAATCGTAATACCGAGGAACCGTCTCGACTGTCAATGTTTCCTTGAGTCAGGGAACCATAGCACTGGGAGACCTGAATTCCCCAAAGATAAGTGTACCAGAGGTCATAGTGTTGCCTTGGGATATATGCCTGGAGAGACACTCACACACATGTATGTGCACACTTAAAAGTTGTTATCATTGTGCAGTGAAGCTCCTAAAAGCCCTTTTTCTGGGACTGCAGACCTTTTTCTTGGTTTAGCACCTATTTTTATAATTTGAGTCTTTCTACTTTCTGATAGTTAATTGTTTTTCTTCCATGTTTGATATAGCCAATGTAAGTGGAGAAAGAATGGATGTATTATGTGAAAAAGAAACTGACAACAAGAATTATGTAAGAAATTGAAAATCAGATCTTTTTGGAGTGTTTACTTTATTTGCTATCAAAAGTGCCATCTCCTGTTTTGTTTCCTTTGTTTTAAGAGCTATAGATTTCAGAGAAGTCAGCTTGTAGTTTCTGCAGCAATAAATATGTGAGAAACAAATATTCTCAACCTTAAGATTGTAGTGAGTCGAGAAGCTGAGCGTAAATAAATGCAGGTTTTAAAAATTCAGCATCCAACTTACCAGAAGAAAACATACTGATGTAAGTGTAGTGTAAAGTGAGTTTTGTATTTGGTTTTCTATACAAAAACAATATGTATGGTACAAAGCAAATAAGTAAGAATCTAGGTGATTTTCATCCTTGCTCTGTTGCTAACCTGGTCTTTAACCTTAGACATTCACTTCTTTAGCCTCAGAGCCTCTATATAGAACTTCATCTTAGTGTTTCCTCTTCCCAGATCCTCTTCCTCTCCTTGGGAGGTAACACTGTTCTTTAGGTAAATGACTCCTTGGAAACCTCACAGAACGCCCACCTCTCAAGGGTATTTTCTGCCATCCCATCATCATCACTTGCCTGTCAGACATTTCTCCAAACTCCCTTTCTCCTGCTCCCTGCTTTTGATGCTGGCTTCACTCGACTTTCTCTCAGAATCTTTTGTTTTCTGCTTGTCACTGCCTGCCTTCAAGAAAAATCTACATGCTTGACACATTATTAAAATTGGATGAGACTGCACTGGCGTTTCACAGGTGATGCCTCTGTTAAACACAGTGGCAGGATTGTAGCCTGTCTGTCTTTCTCTGGCAGGTGATGAAGATCGGAAGCTCCATTTTACTCCAGGCAATTTTCTCAGAATTGCTGGGGATGGTGCTGGCAAGGCCCACAGGATGTGCTTTCCTTTGATTCTGTAGTTGTGCATAGAAGCAGGATGCAAAGCCTGACATTAGGGAATCAGTTCCTCACCGAAAGTTGAAGACCCTTGCTGTGCTTTTACCATTGGAGCCTCTCTGTCCCTTCAACTAGGAAGTGAAAAGGGGGTTTTGAAGACCCTTGCGGACCCAGAAAGCTTCCATTTCCACCATGTTGTTTAGTAAAGAAGTGATCCTTGAGGGATCTTTGCTGCTTAAGTAAAGCCACTGGACATGGCACCATGTGTCTGTAATCCCAGCACTCTAGGGGCTAAGGCCCAAGGAGCCGTCTTTGAGCCCAGCCTGGGCAGTTTAGCAAACTGAGAGCCTATCTCAAAATAAAATTTAAAAAGGGCTGAGCATACAGCTCAGCGCAGAAGCCTTGGGTTCAGTCCTTAGAACTGTGCCAAAAAAGCCAAAAAACACAAAACAAAACAAAACAAAACAAAACAAAACAAAAAAACCAGAAACGATGGCAACACAAAACAAAATTAAAAACCAAAAGTCCCATACTTAGTTGACCTTCTTCATTCGAGGAGTGAAATCTTAATTTTGGGTTTTGTGACCTTGGCTCTGGTAAAATGCAATAAAAACTCAAAAGCAAACTCACAAAATAATTCTCTTTCCCTGATGACCCTCGAAGTCTTGAATGTCTTCATTTATAAAAGCCAACAGGATAACTATAGCTAAAACTTAATAAATTCTTACCATACTCCAGAGTTAAGGTGGGTTATCATGGGTGATTTGATTTACCCCTAACAACAGCACAAAGAGGCAGGTGTTTTAATAACTTCATATTTAGTTTTGGGTACTATACATATGAGAAAATTGAGATACAAGATTCTTCTTTTCAGGTTCCACACCTGTAGGAAACATTGAGGAAGCTGCTTTTGGTCTCAGGGACAAGACTGAAACATCAGTTTCTTTGCTGAAGATGACCGTAGTGAGAACAATAATTATAATTGTGTGGCTTCCCCAAATGGAACATGTGCATAGCTATTTTCTGTGGTGCACTACTCTTTTTTGGGCCTGATTCCTTACCTGTTTTTTCCTCTGTTTTGTAGGGGAGCGTACTACTGTCTTGTACCTCAGTATCAACTGAAAATGTCAATACAGTTATATATTGGGATGTATTTTACCAGGATAATGCAGTAGAAAGAACATGAACTTTTATTTGAAAAAGAGTGAATTCACACTTGCCACTAGTTAGCTTTGTGTCATACATCAAGTTAGCTCTCTGGGCTTTTTTAACCAAAGTGAGAGAATTCTCTTTAAGTGTTTTGAATATTCTCTTGCAGTACATCATTCAAATGGTTGCTAGAAGTCAGTCCCCCTAAAGAAAACATGAACAGCATTTGTTGAGCAATATCCAATCTAAAAATGACCATTTTTATTTTCTAATTGAGAAGAGAGCCCTATAATATAAACTACAGGAAGAATTCGAGGAGCTCTCTGCTAAACAATTTACAAGTGTCTCTTTTATCTTCTTTTACACAGGGGGATATCTAATTTACTTTCACAAAGTTACATGAGGAAGGAGTAGCAGCACAAGTGTTGTCAGATACTTGCCATTGTGTACTCCACAGGGAACGTAGTTTTAGGATGTAAGTGACTCGGCTTGGTTCCTCTCACCGCTGTCATATATCATAATTGTGTCTCTTAAACTTGTCTCCTACCTGTGCAAACTGCATATGTGCATTGGTGTCTTACCATTGTACCACTAGAAGTTATATCTAGTTCTAAGACCCATATATTTGGGAATCTGCGATAATGTCTAAAATGTCTTTACTTTTCATGCAAGCAATTTCTTTCTTGGATGGAAATATAAAGGTAGAAATATATTTTTTCTGGATTTTGTTTATAGTCTCTAGCATTCCTATGACCCTGAATAAATGGTTTGTAATAATAAAAGATGAAAATCAAGGCTGCTTATTTTATGAGAATTGTAATTGGATCTTTACATCTTAATCATGGATTAGAAAAGATTGCTTGGGGGAAAAAAAAAAAGATCTACAAAAACCAGCTAATGACTGCTTAGACTTTCCCCAGTGAACTGTGCTGCACTTGACATAAGTGAGTTTACTTATTGTCCCAACAGCCCTGCAAAGAAAATCATTCCCTTCAACCACATGAGGATACTCACTGTAGTAATTTTTCGCAAAGAAAATAATGGAAACATGATTCAGAGGTAGCCTACCTAGAATCCATTCTTTAGCCGGATAACCCCTGCTGCCACTCTGATGAGAGAAACAGCCTGTTCTGGGCTATTAGAATAACTTTAAGATGATGGTACAATTCCACATTCTTTCTATGATGCACTGCAGTGGGTGGCTACAGGATTCTTTTTGGACACCGAAACATCACGGATTAGGGTGATGCTCCAAAACCAGTTGAAATGATTTGATAGAGACTAAGAAATGGCTTCTTTATAATTGGAATTTCTGAAATTCTTTAGGAAACCCAGGATTTGTACTCAACTCCCTTGATACCAGGAAAACTTTGCAGAAATGATAGTTGTATTTATAAATGAAGACCTTCAGCATAGCAGATTTTGAACAAAAATCAAACTGTTCAGAGACCCCAGAACAGTGGTGGTGAATCTGTGACACACATGTTACTTGTTTCTCTTTTAAGGCAAAATATGTTAATATGTTATTTTTTTCTAAACTAAAACCTCAGGTTTAATTCTAGTGTTGGCACTTTGCGATATATAAGTGGGTTTTTGATTGCAGTTTGTGTACTCATCTCAGAAAGGTTCCCCGTCACTGCCCTAGAATGTTGATGCAGTAATCATAGATACTGAAAGACTGTATCTCACACTAGGCCATCCTTTAAATAATTTCCTTTTATAACATTAAGTTTTAGTTGCTATGGCTCTGAATTTAAACTATAGATGTGGTTGTTTTCCACCATGCATATGGTGGTTCCTTTTTCTTTTCCAACCGCTTCGTTTTCTTTTATTCTCTCTCTTGCTCCTTTTTATTTTTTTCTTTGTAAATGTTTGCCTGATAATGAATTTTGCCATGGTTTTTTTTTTTTTTCCCTAACCAGGCTTGACGCTTCTAATTGATATAAAACGACAGTCTTTAGGACTGTGTAAAGATAATATCCAGTGCCACAGGGAGTAGTACACTGCCGGGGACAAAACTTGTTCTAGAAACAATCTCTAACAGTCTCTGAAAAATTTGAAGCCATTCTTTACAGATTTCTCTCCTTAGTCATTGACCCTTTTCTGAATTTGGCATTATTTTCTTACCTGGCAGATCTCATCATCTGTTATCTTTGCCCAGATCTATTTCCTATTTTCTTCACATTACTCAGTCAAGAAAATTCTTCTTTTTGGTGGGAGTAAGGTATTTCTAATTATCTGGTCCAGGAAAACCATCTGCCGAGTGATTAGCCCAGTGTTACTGAACAGTACAAACAACGTGAGGGTGGATGATGGATGCTCACAGCCACTCCAGCTCTTCCTCCCCCTCCTAACTTCTGTCTCTTTTCTTTTGATGGCATAGTTGACAAGTATGAATTTTCAGAAACATTTTAGATACCTTCGTTCAGACTTTTATCTCCCCTGAATAGAAAACAATCTAAGGTATAGTCATATTTTTCACATGTAAGTCATGCTCTATGGGATTTTTTTAAAAACTAGTGATTGATTATATGACAGTGCTAGATAAATGTATAGAAATTTTAAATATTTTTTTCACTAAAGAACAAAATATAATATGTATTTAAATTTAATCGCTAATCAGAGACAGCTTCATGGGATGGATAAAACTTCAAGAATGGTTCAACTACACACATATTTTAATGGACAAAGCAGGATATTGTCAGTGATGATGATCAACTAGAAATATGGAGACTCAAGATAAGAGTAGTTTAAATTAATGCTTCCACAACTGCTGTGTGGATGAAGATCACCCAAATAAGTAGGAAGTGAAGATTCTAACTTAATAAATCATAATAGCATCTGAAAGTCTGCAGTTCTGACCAGCTTCCAGGTGACACTAAAGATGTTGCTGAGTCATGGTCTATGGTTTGAGTAATAAGGATTTATATAAAATAGTTTATTTCTCATGTGAAGTCTGGAGGAAGAAAACCCAGCTTCTTAAATTGTGCATGATGCCTATTGTGACTTCTAACCCTGATTTATCAATTTGATTGGATGAAGAAACATGTAACCAACTAGCAAACCATGCATTTAGGGATGTCTGTGTGGGTCAAGGAGGTGTGACATTGGGTTCTAGATCCCTTTTCTTTCTTTTTCTGTTCCTCTACTGTGGTTCCTGACCACGATAAGCTAAGTAATGTTCCTTCATGTCTTTCTACCATGTTTGTTTTTGGAGCCATAAAAATGTGAACTGAACCCCCTGAAACCATAAGCCAAGCTAAATCTCTCTTCTTTTAATTTGTAGGTGTTGGATATTGTGTCTCAATGATAGGAAAGCTGACTAATATTCCTACTCTTCTCCTTTGTAATACTGCATATTTCTGTCTCTGCTTCCTAGTTCCCTTTTTCTTCACATCTTCACCAGCATTTGTTGCTTTTTATGTTCTTGATGATAGCCATACTGATTGGGGTAAGATGGAGTCTCAAGAGTTGTTCTGATTTACGTTTCCTTAATGGCTGAAGATGATAGACATGTTTTCATGGCCTTATGGACCATATATCTTTTGAGAAGTATTAAGTTTATTTGCCCATTTTTATTGGGTCATTTGTTTAGGAGGGGATTACTTTTTTGCGTTCTTTATATATGCTAGTTATTCGTTCTTTATCAGTAGAGTTGATGGCAAATTTTTTTCCAATTCGGTAGGTTGTCTTTTTCACTCTGCTGATGGTTTTCTTTACTGTACAGAATTTCATTTGATGTAATTCCATTTGTTGTTTGTTGATATCATTTTCTGTGCTATTGGATTTCTGGTCAGGAGGCCTTCACCTGTACCAAGTGTTTTCCTTATATTATCTTCCAGTAGTTTTAAAGTTCCTGTCGGAGATTAAAACTAGATATCTATTTCTCACTCTGTACTAAAGACAAATCAAAATGGATTAAATATCTATATATAAAAATAGACATTTTGAAACTGATGAGAAGATTTTCAAAGCGACCTCATTTACAATGCTCCTATGTTTGGAATGTAAACAGGTACTGACCTCAGCCCAGATGTCAGGAATGTGACCTCCACCATGCACCTTGTTTAGAATAATACAACATATAACAGAATATAGTATAATACGCTAAAATGCCTCTCTGTAGAAGCTTTATTTAGTTAACATTACTGCAGCCTTAGGTAATGAATTCTGGGAGTCCCAACTACCCAGGTCTACCCTTGCCCTTCAAAACAAACAGAAAACTAATGGCAAAAAGGAGAAAAAAATTAATATCCAGGATAGCCATACTGGGAAGATAAGCAGACACAGTATCTTCAGCTTGGTCTTTGAGGATACTGACATGTGCTTCAGGTTTGAATAAGTGAAGAATTGGGGTGGAGGAAAGAGGTTGGTATAGTTCAGCAGTCTTGGTCAAACAGTGGTCTGATTGATCATTATCTCAGGTTTGGTTCTGCAGGATCCTGGAAAAATCATCATTATTTGCAGGGGCTATTTGATTCCCATGGTGTGATGATTACTGCTGTTGAATAGGGACGTGTCAGTTTCCATTATGGGGTAATTGTGTCTGCTTATGAGGGCAGATTTATTATGGGGTGCCAGGCTTGCTGATTCCAGAATCTTGAAAATACTTTAGTTTTACTCTTTTCTTGACATCTTCAATGTTGAAGGAATGTGAAAGAGGTTAACGTTTAGGGCTAATCAATCTTTTATTACCAGCTTTTAAACAGACATCTCTTACATGAGTAAAATTTCTACATGAATATTTAAGCAGGAATCTAACCCAGAGATTAAGGTAGGAAAAGACAGATACAAAATGAAAGTAGAGATGCCAAGTTTTTATCCTGCTTTTAGTTATTCATTAGGCATCTTCAGGACCAAAAGAAAAGTCAGTCTTTTTATCAAAAGCAGCGTTTAGGTTCTTGTTACATTAGTTCATTTAATTCACTTATTTTATGTATGTGTCTTTCTTTTGATGAAGATTATTAACTTGTTATAATCCATTCAGATTTGTCGTGCAGATGCAGCTAATATATTGATATAGTTTGAGTTTTGAATGTCTGCCAAAAGCCCATCTGTTGAAGACTTGGTCACCAGCACATGGCACTCTTGGGAGGTGTTGGACATTTTAAGGGGTAGGACTTAGTAGGAGAAAATTAGGTGATGGGGAGATATTGGGACCTTGTTCTCTTCCTCTCTGTCAATTTGTCCATCATAGCCACCCCAAGGTAAATCAGCCTTTTCCACCTCGTGTTCCCACCACTATACACAGTGCTGCCACAGGCCCAAGTGACCGTGCATGGAATGAAACCTCTGAAATCATAAGCCAAAATAAATCTTGCCTATTTTTAAGTTGATTTGTCTTAAGAATGAAAAGCTAACATGCAGGCCCTGATTCCTTTCATGTTAGTCCCTTTAATTCTCATATAGCATTATAATACAAGTAGGTTATAGATGTAGAAATTGAGTTTAAAAAGAAAAGCATTTTGACCTAGGTCATAATGCAAGTAAGTGGCACATGGCGAGTAATTACATACGGAAAGTAGTTCTGCCTTCAGTCATCCACCATTCAAATCTTTGCTTTTTTTCTATATCTGAGCTTTCTGAGTTTTTAGACTTATGTGACTCTCTATCCCAGCACACAACACAGTACCTTGCTCCTTGCAGGTTCTCAATAAATATTTAATAAATACAAATATATGAACGGCTTTCCTGTGGGAAATATCCTGCTTTGAATGTGTGAGGATAGAGTTGGGACAGGCATCCTAGATCTATGTTCAGGCAGCTTTTATTTGTGCTACCACTCAGGCAAAAGTAAGTCAATTAATCTCTCTGTCTCCATTTCCTGGCATGTAATGTGGGAATGGGCATGAAAGCCCAAGAGGGTGTTGTGAGATTAATTAGTTAAAATGTATACCCTGCTATATAAATGCTAATTGCCGTCAGGAGCGTGGGTTGGATTTTCCAGTGACTTGGCTTTGCACATTTCCATTAGTCCTCTGTGCTACCAAGTCTCAGCTTTAAGAAATCATTTGGCTGCACGAAATGATCACTTTGTGGTTCCCCTACTTTGAAGGGCCAATTTAGAAAGGACTTCCACCGTGGATAAGAAGGAAGACTTGAAACAAAAAAGTAATTCACTGTGCCAGTAATTTGCTAAATTCCCTTTGCTGTTATTAGAAACAAACCTATTTGCATAACAGCCTTTCCCTGACTTTTCTTAGGCTGGTGCCTGCAGTGAATCATATAATTAATTTGGTTTTACATGACACTCCAGCCTGTTGCCATAGATTTTATTTTTATTTGTTCTTTGAATAATTTAAAAAGCTCTGATAAAATACCCTCAGGTAACTGGCTAGAGAAAGTCGAAAACACATAGAACAAATTTCAGGTGGACAAATACCCCCAGAGATAAAGCTCAAAAATACTACTATTTTTGCTAATATTTTTGAATGCCTATATATATATATATATATATATATATATATATGTTTTCAGACTCTGTTATAAAGGAGTCTTATTTTAGAGAGACACTCGTTTTACCCATGTGCATAATATAAAGGAGATAGCAGGTGTAATTATGTTTTCCCTGAAATGTATCACGTTTAATTTGGTAGAAAGCACACAGAGTTAGGTGAACCAGCCACATATTTTAATGATTTATCTGCATTTAAATTTCAGTATATAAGGACCTTTATTACTATTTTAAAAAGCAATTTAATTTAATTTGCTCCTATTTTATTAACTCGTGTTCTAAAAGGAAAAATCTACCCTTATTAGTTAGAGCAGGCAAGACTAGTTGCTATGGTAGATCTCAGTGCCTTGTCACAATAGACGTTTATTTTTTGCTCATATCACAGTCCATTGAAATTAGGTGACATTCGTGAGCTCCAAGCAGTGGCAGGGATCTAGACTCCTTGCATCTTGGTGTACTGCCCCTTTTAAAATGTTTCTGGTCTCCAGCGTCCCCCTTGTAAGGGGGCGTGGTGCTAAGTACTCATTATACAGGGATTTCAGGTTATACAGCATTTCTTTGTCCAGAATCACAGGACTCAGGCCAAGTTACTTGTGATAAATAGTTTTCATGTGGGCCAAGGAAAAGAAAATAGGACTAAAGAGCAGCTAGACAGTCTCTACCCAAGTCAGAGTCTGTCCTGTGATCACCAAAAATCCGTTTCATATTTCTTCCTAAATTTGTCAGCCTGAGTATCTATATGTGGTTGAGATTGTTTCCTATCTCTTTTTTCCCCTCCTGTCTCTTCGTTTGCAGTCAGATTCTTGTACTTTTCAAAAGAAAAAAATGACACCAGGATCCCTCATCTAGCTTACTATTAATCATTGCTTGGGGCTGTAAAGACCTCCAGGGGCCGAAGTGACACACTGTAATATTGCTGTCAGAAAACCTTTGTTAATAAAGACTGTGTTAACCCCCAGAAGGGCTTCCAGTTTACCAGTGTTCCTGTAATAATGGATCACGACAGCACGGTGGTCTCTGGTCCAGTGGGGTTCTGAGAACTGCGATATGTTCGCAGAGTAAGACTGCACCTAGGATGCTAATTTTCATTCAAGAGTGTCATCTCTACCATCATTCCAGGTTGGTCAAACAGTGCAGTGTTAAAGGAGATGACTCTGAGAACAGTATCTAGAGCATCTTTAGGAAATACAGAGGGCAGTGAAATCTATTTCATTCAGGCCACACACAATGGGATAAAATTCTAACTTCTATCAGCTGTCTCTCTCTTTGAAATTCTATACTGTATAATTCAAAAGTGAAATAACTGTCACACTAATGAATAGCAACTCTATTTCTGGAAATACACTAATAAAGACTTTTCCTGAGAGAAAGTATACCGAGAGTAGCTTTGCTGATTTTATCACATGGTAGGTATTTCTCCCTTTTTTTCTAAATATTATTTTCATTATTTTAGAAGATACATACACAGAGATTTTTCAGGGTCAATATATTAAAGTCTGTTGCCTAAATAATTGTATTCTCTCTGCTTTAATTTTCTCACTCCCATTAGTTATCCTCCTCAGAGATGGACTACTTTGGAGCGTTTTGTTTTATTTCTTGTGGGCATTTCCTACATGTATTTTGTTAACAAATTTGTGTATATTACAATTTTTTAATTCAGTCCACCCTAGGCATTATATTTTCACTTTTTTTGCTGCAGTGAAAGGATTCTCTGAACTGCTATTTCCTCTACTTTCCCTATCCATTCTTTTCAATATAATATTATTGCATATTTGATTGGATTAAAAATCATTTTATTAATGCTTTATATTAATAGATTATGTACACTTACTTTTCCTATTTTTTGAAGTTATTCATTGCATTTTTACACATGCTTACTTTAATGTGTGTCTTTAGGAAACCACTTTAAAAGTTCAGTGTTTTTTTCTTCATTGGTGACTTTATTTTTTATTTTTTTGGTACCGGCAGTCGAACTCAGGACCTCATGCTTGCCAGGCAGACACTGCGTCACTAAACTATATCCCTGGCTCTAATTGATGATGACTTTAGTCCCTTTCTGCCTACACTGGTTCATTACTAAGCCATGCTGCATAACTGTTATTCTGGAATTTCCTTTGTCATTCTAGGTATCCTTTCTTCTGCCTTTTGAATGAGATCTTGTGTTATGGGATCCCCTATTTCCCTTTTATTTTATTCTCTAATTTCAGTGGCACAGGTATCCAAGACGCTCCCTGATAGAGTACTTGGGAACTAAAATGATGGAATCTTTGTTGGAAAATTTTTGTTGCATTGTCCTTCACAATCCGTTGTTTGGGCTTAATTTTTTATTTTTTTTTTACGATATATTGCTTATTTTGTGCGTCCCATGTTTTGCCTGTTTATACTCCTGAGTAGTTCATAGAATCTTCTATTTCACTATTATTTTCTTCAAAATCTATTAGAGTCATAAGTGTGTTTCCCTGTTGTGTATCATAGGCCTAATGACAAGTCCTTTGAAAAGGTGTGTGCGTTACTCCTGGATTTGTTTTTCTTCTTCAGATATGTAATTGAAAATTTTCTTCTTTTTATTTTTCCCCATTTGTGTTAAGGTTTTCTGTGTACACTTATGTTTTTAATTTCAATCAGCTCTTTGTTTCTCTGAATATTCCTTTGTTATAACATCCTGTTCTTCCTTCATGAAGGCATTAGTATTTTTAAAATGTTTTCTTTTCTGTGAATAATCAGTTTTTTCTGAGCTTCTTTAATTTTATTTTAATGGACACTATATTTCATAGTAGAGATTTTCCTCAGACATCTTCTTGAGTTGTTTGTTCATATTTGAGGAGAAGAAGCTGATTGGAAATTCTAAATGCACGTGAATCTTGTTAATAACTTTGAGTTTTGCTCAGATGATGTGGCCACCTGTGTTTAAAAGCCTTTGATATAAAGTTACTAGATCTTTCTACTTCATAGGGCCAAATTTCCCTTTCCTACTTTGACCTTCCAGCTGAGTGGGAAAAGGTCTCCAGCCGCAGATTGAAAGAAAGGATGTGACTATTCGTTACATGTCATCTGATTCTCTTTGTTTTACCACTCTCACCATGTCCTCTGTTTTGAGGCACCTATTTACCTTTGCCAGGTTAGAATATTTTGCTTGTATGAGCAGCAAGCAAATCCCCATTATCTATGAGTTAGTAACAAAGATCTGCTGTATTGTCTCAGACCCAAGTGAAGGGTGTCTCAGTGTCTGCTTTCAGTTTTGTGAAAGCAGAGAAGAGAATTTGATGAAATACTCCCTGACTGTTAAAACTCTCATCCCAAGTGACCCTCATAGCATTTTGTCCACAGTAAGTCAGTCTCTTCTTACTGCAAGGTGCAGAAAAATACAATCTTAAAATACGCCTGGGAGAAGAACCAGAACATTATGCAAAGAGCCTTACTGACTCCTTCCTTATCTGGGTACTCATAGTTCCTGGATCTTTTCAACATTGTGAAATACAGATTGATTTTTTTCCTGAGCTTTCCCCTCTGTTTGTTTCAAATACATGTTTTTAAATCTGCTAAGCTGGTTAGCACTTGTCCATTCATGTTTCCATTGTCTTTTCCCTGGCACTCACCCTTATTTGGGAGCGTGCCTCAAAGATTTTTGTGGTAGTGGAGTTTAACAAAGGAGTGAAGTTGTATCAAATATGTTAAATATGTTGTGTTTATCAGAAAAAATTTGGGTGTAATTTTTTATGAGCTGAAAGAGCTAATTCTGTGTCTTTGCAGAGTTAACAAAAATACTGTATAGTTAATGAAGGTGGTATAATAAAGATTTATCAAAATATTGTATAGATACTGATAAAAACAACCTTCTGATCTTTCCAATTCTCTCTGCATGTTATACTTAAAAAAGTACTCCATCACCACTGAAATCTCTTGTGACTTGGTATGGTGACATCTATAGGCCTCCATACAGATACAACTCTTAAGAAGTAATTATCATTTTTGCCCTTAATACATGACTAATTACTTTTCATCAGAAGCCAAATGTAAAAGCCATTAGGAATTTTAATTGATTCTCAGTTATTAAAATGCTAGACACCTTTATTCCCCAGTATCACTAGCACTTTGACTTCTTAAGGTCTAGCTACGAATTATGGTAGCCAGAGGAACATATGTAGTCCAGGTTGAGGGGTTCTGTATGTATTAAACATGTCGAATTTTGAAGGTATGCTACAAATATGAATGCAAATGTAAAAGAGTTCATTAATCATTTTGGGATGTCTTGCATATATCAAGCTTAGCAAAATTTTCACATTGATTTTACTCCTTTTAACTTTTCTCAGTGTGCAGCTAGGTATATAAAATTGCAAATGTGGCACAGTGAAGCTCTAGTCCATAAAAGCAGGCAAACTTGGAGAACTGGGATTCCTCTCTCCTACCTAGACAAAAGGTTACCTTTTCAGTTACAATTTCTCTCCAGGAAGTGAACCACCAGCACGTGGCCTTTTTCAGGTGTTACCTTTCTCATTCTTTGTAGGGTTCCACAGAATCAAGCTATCAGATGTAATTATTATCCAAGAGAGGCTCAAAAGACAATAAAGAAATGGAAAGAAGTAATTTCTTTACACTGCAGGTCCTTATCCTGTGCATTTATTAGCAGGAGGTAATTGAAGATGGCCAGAGAAGGAAGTTTCTGGAGAAGAATCCTGAGGAGAAAATGTATTCTCTAGAGGCCTTTACTGTGAAGTGACTCCTCTGTTCTTGTTTTCTTTTTGATTATTCCAGAACGCTGTGATGACTGGGGCCTGGATACCATGAGACAGATCCAAGTATTTGAAGATGAACCAGCTCGGATCAAGTGCCCACTCTTTGAACACTTCCTGAAGTTTAACTACAGCACAGCCCATTCAGCTGGCCTTACTCTGATCTGGTATTGGACTAGGCAGGACCGGGACCTTGAGGAGCCAATTAACTTCCGCCTCCCTGAGAACCGCATTAGTAAGGAGAAAGATGTGCTCTGGTTCCGTCCTACCCTCCTCAATGACACAGGCAACTACACCTGTATGTTAAGGTAACTTAACTCTCAGCAATCATTTTCTTTTTCCTCTTGGGTTTCTAGACCTTTATTCTGATCGTGAGTGTGGCCCAAAGCTAGGAAGGGTAAGGAAGCATTTAGATAAAGTTGCGCTTCACGGTGAGTAGCTCAATGAGGGGATGAGGGAGACGTGCAGGGAAAATTGACGTGCCC
>RJWT010025574.1:0-16105 GCA_004365215.1 Cuniculus paca | reverse complement strand
TCACAGGAAAGCAGTTTTCTCTACTGCACCCTGCTCTTCAACACTTGTACAGCCAAGTGAGTGTGGGATCTCCCTATACCACCCAGTTCTCCAGCTCTTCACACACCCACTGGGTATCCAGCAACTCAGTTCTGACATGATTACCTGGAGTTAGTGCAGACCCCACTGTAAAGGGCTCCCACTCACAGGATTGCCACACCCCCATTTTAGACATTGGTCACAGTCGTAGGTACCCAGGTTACCCATACTTTTGTTTGACTTGGCTACAAACTAGAGGTTCCCCTGCCTAGCTCATGTGGTTCAATAATTTGCCATAATAGCTCACAGAACTCAGGAAAATATATTCACTGCTTCCTTATAAAGGATTTAAGAAAGGATGCAAATGAACAGCTAATTGAAGAAATGTACAGGGACAAGTCTGGAAGAGTCCCAAACACAGGACCCCCTGTCCCTATATATTTGGGATGTGCTGCCCTCCTGGCACTCACCAACCTGAAAGTATTCTCCAAATGCTATTTTAAGGGATTTTTAAGGCAGGCTTTATCATGTGAGTGTGATTGATCATTATCCTAATCTCTGGGTCCACAGGATGCGCACAGAGTGGAGTTCAAAATACCAAGCTTCTAGTTCTGGCTTGGTCTTTCTGGTGACCAATCTCCATCCTGAAACTTCCCAGGAATCCACCAAGAAGCCTGTCATTAGATCAAAAGACACTTTCCACCCAAGAAATTGTAAGGAATGTAGGAGCTCTGAGCCAGGAACTGCAGTCACAGACCAAATATTACAACAAAAGATCCAAGCATTCCTATCATTTAGGATATTGCAAGGTATCAGTAGCTCTGTACCAGAAACTAGGGCCCAAGACCAAATAGTCTTTATTATGTCACGTTGTCCCCTTCCAACTGAGAAGCTCACCTGACTCTCAAAGCCATCACCTTTCATAAACCTAGGGGAAAAAGATGTATTGACGTTTCTACAATTTGGTTTTTAGACCAAACAGAAATGAACCTTCAGAAACAGCATCTCACCTGGAATTTCGGAGAGAACCTGGATGCTGCCAAACCTGCCCCTTCTACCACAGCAACCCACCCGCTCTGCTCTCACACCGTCCCAGAACCCACTGGGCTGTTTACTGTGTAGCTGTTTTTACTGTGCACAAGTTTTCCAGATGTGAGTACTGGGTATCCTCACTTTTAATCTTAAAAAAAAAAAAAAGCACAAAATCTACACTTATTTTCATGTAACCACACAACTCACATTTTCTCAGGAGTTTGTATGGGAGTGGACCATTAATCAGATCTCTTTTAAATGACAGAAAATCCATTTTCTCCTGGTACATAAACCCTGATTTTGTCAAACTTGCATTTCCCTTAAGGTAGACAAAGTAGCAGCAAAAAAAAGAACCTTCAAGAGCAAAACAGTGTTACAGCTTCACAGAGTCTGTCTCTACCCTGCAGGTGAGACGCCTTGGATGCAGGCGACTCACTGTGAGCTCCCAAAGCCTTCTCCCAGGGCCCGTCCATTGCTAGGATCGCTGCGAAACCCTGACTGGGGCCTTCCAAGTGTTTAATTTATGATTCTGTATTCACTTTCTTAAAAAGACTTCCAAACGTTGTAACTTTAGAGACCACCAGACCTGAATCTGCCTCTGAACATGAACGTTATCTAAACACATACAACTTGAATCTATTCCGTAATTAGAAAGTCCTGGTGCTAGGCCAACCTCTGGAAGAAACCTTCAGCTGCCCTCAACCTGGGTTTGAAGAGGTTGGACTGACTTGGGCTTTGGAAATCAGAATTAAGTGATTTCAACTTTAAAACTGTCCCATTAGGGCTGGGGATCTAGCTCATCAGTCTAAGCACCTGCCCAGCAAGTGCAAGGTTGTGAGTTCAATCCCTGGTGCCGCGGAAAAAAAACAAAAAACAAAAAAAAAAAACCTGTCCCATTGCACTGACTTCTTCCTCGCTTTCACTCCCACCTGCCTTTGCGAGCATTCAGGACAGAAAACATAGACCACAAAAACGAGAGGATTTTGGAAACCAATTTTTTTTTCTTGTGGATTTAAAAAAAAAACGCCAAAATAACGTTTCATGAAGATTAAAATCTAGGTCCATCTGCATAATGGGTTAGTGCTGGGCACAGGCAGTCGCTCAGTTTTGCCTTGGAATCACAATGCTGGCTTTTGGGCCAGCTCAGTTTCTGCTCCATTCAGTTCCAAACTCAGAGCCAAAAAGCCCAAGAAGGGCCATAGGCAGATCACACATCCGCTTAGAAGAGTGACTGCAATGATCTGGACATCTGGCCACTTGGAACTGGATAAAGGCCACCAAGTCACTTGACAAAAGCCACTGGACATCTGTCAGTATGGAAATAAGCACTCCTGGCTGACCCTGAATCAGATTTCAATCACCAACCTCACCATGCAGGGGCCTCTCTTTCCCTCCTATTACCCAGATAAGTTGGTGTCATCCAGAAAGACGGAGTAACAACGCTCTCTGAAGTATCTTCAGATACAAATGTGAATGTATTAATCCACTGTGCTTTCACCTCTACTTCCCTGCCTTGTTATGGGAATGTAAAGGGTGATATTAGAGCTCCTGAACTGTCTGCAAGGCTCCTCAGGACACAGCTTGGAAAGATTCTATACAGAGAGTTTGAGAAGTGGGTTCCAGGGAAGGGAGGAGGGGAGGGGAGACAGAGGCAGGAGACACACCAGGGGTTCAGAGTAGCTACTGTCTAACTAGTGATACGGAGGTACTTAAATACGTGGCAAGCAGGAAGGCAATACAGAGGAAGTCTGCTGAATCAGACTCAAACACAAATACAAAATTCTATCCACGACGGCCACTTTGCCCAAATCATACTACAAATAGGTGGGAGAAGATTTGAGCTCAAATTATCTGATGTAAAGAGGAAAGCAATCTAAGAAACCATGTTATTAGGGTGAAAGTAATATTTATTAAGCTCTTTCTGTGTGTGTGCTATGCTTAGAGTCAGGTGAGAGGTGGCCTTGCTATGGGGCCTGGCCGTTTAGGAGTCCCTGGCATATTCACATGCATCTACTAAGGAACACTTGGGATCTACTCAGTGCTGATGGAGCACCCAACTCCTTAGCATCAACTGACACGACTTATACCTTCAGGTCCCTGGAAACATTTTCCCATGTGACTTGCCCCATGCCCTCAAAACAAAAGCTGGCTATAGCCAAATGCCGAGAAAATGCATGGATTGTGGCTCCGACAGCTTCAGAGGTGGCCTCCGCTTTGAAGACAGGGGAATTTGAGTGACTGAAGCGCTTAGGTAAGAGAAAAGACAAAGTGATTAACTTGTCAAATCCTTTCTGTTGGCAGGAATGCCACAGACTCTTCCATTACAAAGTCTCGTTTCCCAGTCCTAGTGAGCATCTCAGACCCTGATGTCTCTTCTTGTTCCCTGGGTTCCAACCCCTGATTCACAAGTTAACACAGTATCAGCAATAGCTGTGTTTGGCAGCTTAGGAAGCTAATGGTATTAAACAATTTATGTGACTTACATTTATATATAAACATGCATTTATGTATGCACACGTACACATGGATGTTTGTGTGGATTTATATGTGAAGTGTGAAACTAGTCCCTTACATTACACCAAGTGGAGGTTGAATACTATAACTGCAAATAGCTTTGTACTTATAAAATATTTAGTAAGATTTAATTAAATATCAAAGCCTATATTTTAAGAATATTTAAATGATAATTTTAGACAGAAATAAGTATTTCAAGAAATGATTTTGAGTGTATTAGAAATTTTGAAAAATATGTGAATATTTTTATGCTTAATTTGTTTTGAAATTTTTTTTAGTCATAGGTCATTACTGTTAAAAGAACACAAATTATGCTAAAATATAGATTACATTAATACTCATTATGATTAGATCAGTTTTGCATGTCTATATCTGGTAATCTAAGCAACACTTTTAAAGGTAGCAATATGTAATATTACAACCATTGGTAAATTTCTATCATCTCCAGTTGTGTCCTCCTTTTAGACCTCTCAAAGGACAACTTTGACCCATTCATCAGGTTTTAAGAACTATGGCAAGATGAAAAAAATTCCTGTTGTATGATGACATTTTGAGGGGTCTGTCGAGAGCCAGCCTTGGGCTCCTGCCTCCCCATATTTCCTCAGTGCATAGCAGGGATGACCCTGCCATCTTTCTGCCTGCTGCCGCCTCCTGCTCCGCCAGGCACCTCCAGCTGTTGGGCAGCACCCTTGCTGTGGTGATGGGTCAGAGAGCTTCTGTCAATGGGTGCCTGCAAGTACCGGGCAAAATTTTGCACTATTTCTCAAAAACGAATTATAACTTAGAGAATGAATTTGAAATACATCATAACTAAGCTATTTCTAAGGACTAATTCAATCTTTTATGTAGTATCACATGTGTTTTTGAGATCATAGTAAAGTCACCTGGAATCATATTCTTCTGGTGGCAAATGTCATATTACGTTTTTAGGGTATTACGTCAATTTAGTATTTCACGTATTATTAATAATGCCTCATTACATAAAATTATTACTAAACTGGCAATTAAGTGGATGTGAAGGATCCATATGCTAAACTGCTCATAACATTTCAATTATGAATTTCACATCAAATGTCTTCTAGTGTACATTAACAACATTAGCCAGCAATCCCTTTGCCAGAACCACCCAAATGAACCCTGCTTTGTAGCGTGTGAGATTGGCATGAAGTCATTTTGTACATTTTCCTGAATTTAAGGAAATTAGAAATGGAGCCAGCCAATAAAGCAGCTATACCTCTCTCCGGACAGTAATAAAGCATTTGTTAACGCTGTAATCAGCCTTCTCTTGAACATAGAAACCCTTGGAGTGGCATTTCCGCTTCTTGGCTGACCAAGGAGTTGTTTTCATGTTCTTTGATTTACATTACCCCTCCAAATAAACAAGCAAACAAGCAAGAGTGATTCCATGCTCCTAGTTGTCTGTTCTATGCAACCTTTATCTCTGGCCGATTCTGTCTTTTGGTTGTTTATAAATACAAATGACATAAAAAGTTTCAACCTGGAGACTGTCCTTGAACCCAAAACTCAATGACACCATGGAGAAGGCCCATTGGCGCCCACTCTTCCAGAGTGAAACTGTGATGGTTTCAGCTCCTCCCTTCACCCTTCTGTGGGAGTGGCCCATCAGGGCCTGTCAGGGCCTGACCTCAGCGTGCCTTCAAGACTGAGGGGTGGTGACTCTAGCTATTAGCACAGTGGGCAAGGATTTGCACTTTGATTTCCTGAGCACATCCTTCTGATGTGCAGATTCATAAGGCAAGGGCATCTCCGGTCTCCATCCTCGCATCACACCACACATAAACGTAGTAGGTAAGATGGGCTGGCACATGGGCCACTTCCTCATCTCAGTGTATGGCCTTGTGTTGGCGGTTCCATGACCCAAGGTTGGGAGCTGTGGGCCAGCTCATTTGAAGATGCACAGAGTCTCTGCTAAGTACGTATTTTACCATAATATCAATATGTTAACTTATAACTACAGATTCACTTGCCTTGAAAACTATTTAGTCTGTCCTAGCCAAAGCACACTCTTCTCAGTTTCTAGGAACTAGGGGAGATTCAATCCATAGCCAGAGGCTGTACTTCATTCAATAAATATTTATGTAGTCTCAAGATAAAAACTATTTTTCTGATCTCAAAGGATTCATGGTCTAGTAAGACAAGTGCTGGGTTTCTCTACTGCATACTCAAGAGACACCGAGGATAGAGGCAGTGTGATCAGTTGTGCTCACACGAAGCTAGCAGCTAAAAACCAACACACCAAGGAAGGTGCTGGTCAGGAGTGTCTGAGTTAAAGCCATTGTTATGATTTGTGTCTAGGCAGCCCCCCCAAGCCTCATGCAGTCATGGAGGCAGCTGAATCTAGCATTTGTGATTGGTTTGTTGTCTAGCACTGGGATTATCCATGTGAGTGCTGTACCCACCCAGGGGCACAGCCACATACAATATAAGGGAGGGACTGAGCCATGTTTCCCCCTCTCTTTTTCGCTGTTTGCTCTTATTGCTTGCAGCCACTATGAACAGCTGCCCCTCAGCCATGCTAACCTGCCTTGGAACCAGCTGAGTATGAACTAAAACCTCCATAACTGTAAGAAATAAACCTTTCCTTCCCTAATTTTGGGCATCAGGTATTTTGTCTCAGCAATGAGAGAAAAGTAACCAAGACAGTCATGAAGAATGAGAATCTACCTGCAAGAGAGAGGATGTGTCCAGGGACACATGGATCATGTGGAATGTCAGAGACAGAGAACAGAGGGTAGAGCAGAGGTTGGGATGGCAGCTTGGGGCTCACGCATGGGACCAACACCTAGATATCTAAAGGCAATT
Source organism: Cuniculus paca (assembly GCA_004365215.1). Taxonomy (NCBI): domain Eukaryota; kingdom Metazoa; phylum Chordata; class Mammalia; order Rodentia; family Cuniculidae; genus Cuniculus; species Cuniculus paca. The sequence goes on along the minus strand of RJWT010025574.1, from coordinate 9,718 downwards.
TCATGGCAGTTTAAGTAATAATAATTGTACAGATATTTAAAGGAAAAACTTTGATTTTTGTAATAAAAAAATGATGTTTTCTAATCTATAAAAAGATTTGTGAGACAAAAGTGACCATTTTAAAGTCAAAAGCAACATCTGCTTTTCTTCCAGATGGCATGGGCATGAAGAATACTGGTGGTCTCCTTGCATCTGCCAAACTCATTGCTGCCCACATTTAACCTACATGCAGGGTTTCCCCAGATAGAAAAAAGCAATCCTTGCTGTAACAGGAAGATCTACAGGAAGCCCTTAGTAGTCAGCTGTTCACCATAAAGGCGAGTGAGCAAGATGCCCAGGCCAGGCCCTGTGCATTGGGGCTGATACAGGTGGCACCGTTCCTTAGATCCCACATTCCCATCAGGAAAACAGCTGAACTTCCACCCCCATATTCACATTTTTTATGGTGCCAGTTTGAAGTAGTTTTATTTAAGACATTGCATTTTCCATATATAATACAGTGCTTATAAAGTGCAATGCTACCTTTTATCTGCGCACTTGGTCTATATCCAAGTGTTGAGCATGCCCAGTATTTGATGATAGCAGTTAATACCTTTGAAGCTGCTGCAGAACTTGCCACAAATGTGGGTCCTTCGATGTTTCACTATGTGGAACAAAGCTATGCCTGTTGCCTAATCAATCTCTTCACCGGTAGAGCTGGAGGAAACACCATGAGAGGAAGGAGTTCGCCCACCAGGGCAGCCCCCAGGCACTCCTCCAAGTGCCAGCTACACTGGTGCAGCTAGGAAACAATGGGATCATAGACTTTCTCCCCCTCCACTGCTGAGGTTCAAATTCCTCCTTCTCTGCAGTCCAACTCTTATCCAGCCAGCTGATGATTTCATTACCCCTGTCAGCAACCTTCTGTTTATCCTCATCATTGATCTTGCCCTGAAGTTTCTTATCTTTTTTTATTTTTATTTTTATTTTGAAAAGAATACAACCAAACAAAATAAAACAGAGTAGAGTCAATCACAACAAAACAATGAACATGGTACATGACTTCTAAACAGGGTAAAAAGCAATCAATAATGGCTACCATAATGCCACTTGTTATCTGCAATATAACTGTTCATTCCATCAGGGATAAATAAAATCAAACAAAATAGAACAAAATAAAAAACAAACAGTCAAAAAACAAAACAAAGCAGAACAATGTAAGCAATACAGAACTTCAAGATACTAGTAAAACAGCAGTGGCTACATAATGCTTCTTGTTATTTTCAGAATAGTTGCCTACACCTTCAGACATAATACAATCAAACAACACAGAATAGAGTACAATCTATCAAAACAAACCAATGAAAGCCATACAGGGTTGCAAAACAAGATAACTGGACATCCTCAATGGCTGCAATTATATATTTTGTTATCTGTAAAATAGCTGTCCATGCCATCAAGTATAATAAAATCAAACAAACCAGAATAAAATGAAACTAATCAGAATGAAGACAATAAGAGTTTCAAATCATGATAATAGATTAACAGTGGCCACTTCCTTCCCTTTTTAGATAATTCCTCCCCTTTGACTTTCCCAATATGTATTGTGCCTTTTGGATCCCACTAACTCCTTTAGTTTGTTATCCTAGGGAGACAACACAAGTCACCCATGTGACTCTGAACCGTAAGTTTCTTATCTTCAACAGTTGCTTTCATGTTGAAAGCACAGGACTCCAGGGAACTCTTAGAGGACACCTTGTCCTTCTGCTTCTCATCTTCAGTGTTGTACTTCTATACCTCCTAGACTGTACCCTCTAAGTCTTCTTTGCTCATATGTCCTTCATCATTAGAGATGGTAATCTTATTCTCACTTGCTGTACTCTTATCTAGAGCAATGATGTTAATTAAGGATGCCACTGGCACCACTATCAAAAGTGACTTTGATCTGAGGAATACTACAGGGTGCGGGAGGTTGTGCCTGTGAGTTCAAACTTGCTGAGCAGGTTGCTATCCCTGGTCATGGCGAGCTTTCCTTCATATACCTGAATGAGCACTCCAGGCTGGTTATTAGAGTAGGTAGTGAAGGTCTATGTCTTAGTAGGAGCAGTGCTATTATGCTTGATGAGGACAGTCGTGACTCCACTAGTAGTTTCAGTACCAAGGGAAAGAGGAATGACATCCAAGAGCAGCGAATCTTGAACATTTTCAGACTTGTCTCCAGACGAAAGGGCTGTCTGGACAGCGGCACCATAAGCAACAGCATTATCAATGTCGATGCTCTTACTCAGTTCTTTTCCACTGAAGAGATCTTGTAGAAGCTTCTGGATCTTGGGGAAATGGGTAGAACCATCCAGCAGGACAATGTCATGAACCTAAGTTTGGCATCTTGAAGGGCCTTCTCTACAGAGTCCAGAGTACCACGGAATAAGTCAGCATTCAACTCTTCAAATCAAGCATGAGTAATGGAAGTATAGAGGTCGATTCCTTCACAGAGGGAATCAATCTCTATACTGGTTTGCTTAGCTCATTCACATGCAGCATGGAGACAGTGAACATCTCTCTTGTTCTCACTGATGTCCTTTTTATGCTTGGGCTTGAATGCAATAATAAAATAGTTGACCATTCACTGGTCATAGTATTTTCCACCTAAGTGGGCATCTCTAGCTGCAACTTTGATGTCAAAGATTCCATTTTCAATAGCAAAGCATCAAAAGTGCCACCTCCTAAATAAAAAAAAGAGAATCGGTATATTTCTTTCAGCTCCAAACTTTTTGTCAAAGCCATAAGCAATAGCAGTAGCTGTTGGCTCACTGGTAATTCTAAGTGCATTGAGGCCAGTATCCCATGTCTTTAGTTGCCTGATGCTGAGAGTCACTAAAGCGAGTGGGCACAATGATCGCAACCTTGGTAACTGTTCCCAAGGAAAGCTTTTGAGATTTCCTTCATCTTTGTCAGCACTGCAGAGGATACCTCCTCTGGACAGAAACTCTTTGTCTCCTCTTTGTATCCCACCTGGACTTTGGGCCTGTCTGTATCATTCACCTCCATCAGTATCAGACTGGATAACAGCATCATCAAATCTACACCCAATGAGATGTTTGGCATCAAAAACTGAGTTGGTGGAGTTCACTGCAACTTTGCAACTTGACCTTTTAAAGCATTACTGATCGTCACTGATCATGATGTCATTCGGCATCAATAAAGCAACATGACTTGAAGTGGCTCCGTTCCCCTGACCATTTCAATTGTCTCCACTTTCTCATGCTGGGAACACCCACTCAAAAGTGGTGCTGACATCAGTGCCAGCTGCAGGCACCTTCGCCACGGTGGCCTGTGCGTAGCTGTGGCTCTGCAAGTGAAGAAAACACACAAAAAGCTCCCAAGATGCCCGTGCATTCAATGAGAGCCTCTATATTTTCATCCACTTGTGTACAGTAATGTACTGGTGTTGAACTATGAAACCAAAAATCATATCATTGTAAAATGAAGTCCAAGTTAGAAACTTTAAACGCTTAAGATACGCACTACATAGAAACAGGTACTGTATGGTTTCTTTCCCACCCTTTATTAGATTGTCTTATGTACTCAATGGAGTGTACTCTGTTTTTGGAGTGCCTCATAAAGAGACTGTGCTCCTCCATGTGGGAAAGCCTGCATTGCATTGCCATTATTGTGAAACGGGCACTGTTTGTTCCTTTTCAAAGATACTTAACACACACACACACACACACACACACACACACAAATGCATAGCTAAAAAGGTTTGAGAATTTAATTTAAAAATTGCTGATGTTATGTGAAGTGGAAATTAGAATCTCAGTTTTTTTTCTACCAGCCTTCCTTCTCCACACCATCCCTAGTCTCTGGGAGTCACTGATCTGTTCTTAATCACTACAATAATTTTGTCTCTTTGAGGATGCCATATGAAAGGAATTGGATAATATTTACATCCGATATTTATATTTACACAGTAAAAGCTGTTTTGAGATTTATACAGTAAAAGCTGTTTTTTCACCCAACATAACACCCTTGGGATTCATCCAAGTTGTAACATGTATCAGTAGTTGGTTCTTCTTATTGCTGAGTAGTATTCCAAGGTGCCACCGTTGGTTTAATCATTCAGCTGTTATAGAACATTTTGGGTTTTACTAGTTTTGGGCAATTATAAATGTAATAGTTGCTTTTCTGTTGCTGTGACAAAATACCTGATGCCTACAATTTAAAAGAGGAGAGGTATTTGGCACACGATTTGCAGTATGTTCAGTGCACATTCAGGTGACTTCATGGCAGCATGGCGGAAGGGTTTGGTGGCAGCCAGGAAGCAGAGAGACATGGGAGGAACTGGGCACAGGAATCTACCCTTCCAGGTCATATCCCCAGTGACCTGCCTGTTCTGGTCAGGCATCAACTCCTAATAGTACATTCACAGGGATTCATCAATGGATTGAGTAGAGCAGCACCCCTATGATTCCATCACCTTCCAAAAGCCCCACCTCTGAACACGTGAAATTTTGGAGCAACATTTTAGGTCTAAACCATCACAATACATCAGACTACTATGAACAACCACATGCGGCTTTCTGTGTGGAAACAATTTTTATTTAAGGTAAGTGCTCAATGGGTAACGTGTTGAGAAATCCTTTAAGAAACTGCCAATCTCCTGTTGTTATGTTTTGAAAACCTGTATAGCTTGCAGTGTTCTGCTTTGAAATGCTATATTATGTTTGACTCTATTCTGTTTTCTTTCGCTTTTTTCATTCTGTTTTGTTTTGTTTTGTCCTATTTTCTTTAAAATAAAATTAAAAAAAAAAAAAAAGAAACTGCCAAATGTGCATCCCAGAAACAATGTTGAGAGATACCCAAAGGCGGTTTCAACCGGGTTACCAGCTGGGAACCTGACTGATCTCTAGGAATATACTGGTTTTCTCTTCCCTGCCTGTTATCAGGTCTGATTCTTACAAATAATAGTATAGTTTTTCCTAAGAAGAAACAAAATAACTCTACCAACTTTCTTTAAACTTACCCCTGATCGAAGTACTTAATGCCTCACTTATCCACTTCTCAGTGTTAATTAGATTCCCTAAATCAGGTCTTTCCACATATTGGTCATGAGCATAGTACTTCTATTTCTTCTAAACAATATAATGCTTAGCATCTTCAAAGATAAATAGAAAAAGATAACTTATTTTTCTATCAAATTTATTTAACTAAAATTCTGGAAATCAAACTTGACATCTCCATTTATTGTTCTTTTTTATTTTTAATTTTAAAGAGAATGAAACCAAGCAAAATAAAACAGAATAAAGCCAATCAAAACAAAACAGTGAAATGACACAGGGTTTCAAAACAAGACAATAGGAAATCAACAGTTGCCACCACAGTGCCTCTTGCTGTCCCCAAAATAGCTGCCCACACCATCAGACATAGGAAAATCAAACAGAACAGAACAGAACAGAACCAACAAAAACAAAACAATGAACACAATATAGGACTTCAAAACAAGATAACAGCAAATCCAAAATAGCTACAATAACATATCTTATCTTTGAAACAGCTGCCCATGCCATCAGATATAATAAAATCAAACAAGACAAAACAATAAAACCAAACAAAATAAAACAATGAAAATGATACAGGACTTTAAAATAAGATAATAGGGAATTAACAATGGCTACCACCTTCAGAAGGAGATCCCCCATAGATGCTATACTGCGTATTGTTATCCTCTAAACAGATGATCAGATTACTAGCTTTAGGCCTGTAAAGACAATGAAACACTAAACACTACAAGCATTAAGTTGTATTCCACTTCAATAGCCATCATCTCAGCCTGTGTTTCTCTAGATCAGCTGGTCGCTCATGATGGTGGTGGGGGAGAGCCTTGGCTCTTGTCTCAGCCTGCATGCTAGCAGGGGCTGGCATCTGGTTGTCCTCCCCATAATCCATGCATGGTGCCAACTCTGACACCTTCATTTAACAGAAACTTCAAGCAATAAGGACCAACTGTGGTGACCAGGAGGGTCCAGAGTCTTGTTCTAAATTTGATGGAGAGCTGAAGTGAGATACATGCAGATTTCTTCTCAGCACTGGTTCAGGGCTTCTTCTCCATCATCCTCAGTGGGCTGACTCAGAGCTTTGAATCACAAGTGACCCAGCCAAGATGATTTAGAAGAATGTTCAGGGCCCGGCCCCCATCCGAGTCAGGACCCGGTGCTCACATGCAGCAGGGATGGGTGCAGAACAGAGGCCCAACAGCACTGTGGAGCATCTCACACTCAGGGTGGAAAGACGGGTTGGACTGAGGAACCCTGGCCACCTTGGCCTCACTTCCTTCTCCTCCTATTGTGGCCAGAGAAGATCACTGGTCAGGAGCATCAAGAAACTGACATATTTTGAACCTACACAGGGTGAATCTGAAAACAGAGACAAGCAGAGCCTGATATATCATCATTCAGCACTGGATCAGGACCCAGGTAAGGAGGTCCCCTAGGGTTTCATGGGTCAAAGCAACAGGTGGTACATAGCACACGTGCTCATGTTCTATTGGAAAGAGCCAGTCTTATGTCATCTTTCTCACTTCAACTGTTAAGAAATCTTGGAGACTCAGCCTACCAATGCAGCCAGAGAAAAACAGGGAACTTCTTGTAGCCAGAAGCCACTAGTGGCCCATCGTCCACCTGGCAGTCTCTACATCAAAGCCCACTCAGCTGGTATTCAGGCTGGGACTTCTGATAAACTGGGAAGGAAGCCTGTGGGCTTTGTCACAGTGAATCCAGAGCCCAGTTGAGGACAAGCTTGTGGAGCAGTCCCTGCTACTAACTTCCCACAAGAGAATTAAGCAATGACCCTGTTCAGCTGCTCTTGTCTACTGTAGCCTGTACAGCTGTTCTCTGGACAGAAATTTCATATCCCTGGAAAGCTAGTTGGCTTTCCTAACAAAACAGCTATCAATTGGCAAAAATGAGTTTCAGGAGGATTGAAGAGCATTCATTCATTCTGTGTGATTCTTGGGGCAGATGGTAGGAAGTCAATTCAGTTATAAAAAAAAAAAGAGGAGAAGCAAACACGGTCATGTCTGTCTTCAAAGGAGCTCATGCATCTAACTCCGTGAAAGTGTAAGATGCCCTTGAAGAAGTTCTTGCTGACAGATCACAGAGGCAGGGCGGGGGAGGGTCCCGAGTGCCACAGTGTCCCCGGCTAACAGGAGCACTTGCATAGGTGCACTCCTTTATTATAGGCCCACCCCCTGTAAAGGTAAGAGCTGATGCGGAACCAGTATGTGCAAATTCTCTTCCCCTCTGCCCTTGGCCCAAGGGCAACCACACAAAATGGGATTAATTGGGATTATGGGGGCTTTGGCTGCTTGGCTGCTACTCAAGGATGAATGCTTAATTTATGTCTCAGTGGTCTTGACTCCTGCCTGATTAAACTGGCTCATTCAGGCCATTGTTTGCCAAGGACTTTGCTTTCAAAGAGTGGCTACAGGTGGTGCTTTTACTCAACAGACTTTCAGCTTTCCTGTGGTACTTGGCTTTAATGGGTCACTGCAGTCCCACCTTTCTCTCTAAAATAACTGAAAGAACAAGTAAATTCAATGGCTTTTCCTCCCATCTTTCAGGGCCTTTTTTATGATACCAAATTGTCAACAGGTGTGATTATTCAAGAATATCTAGAATGGATGTAGAATTATGACTGGACAAGAGAAACAAGAGCATTTGTTTGGAAAATACAGAGGCAAGATGTTAAGATTCAGAAATGCCCCACCTCCTCTTAGCAGCAGGCTGCTCAGAGTCAGAAAGTGCTCACAGGCGGGCCTCGGGCCTTATGGAGCCCTGGCATGGCAGAGTAGGAGACCAGCTCCATTTGGCTTTTGTGACATTTAGGGCCCTTGCCTGGGTTAGAGGAAAAGCTGCGACGCGAAGACTTGTTGCCGCATGGGCCAATCTCTCTCGATATTTGCAGTTACCACTGGTGGATGGCTCTGCTTCTGCTGGGATTGAAATGAAGACTGCAAACCTAAGCTGGCTTGATGGTTTTAACTTGTTTGACTCGCTAACTTGGTTTCAAGTATATTAAGCAATTTTTTGACTGACTTGATGCTTTCTTATTGACTTGATCCTTGAAGTCACTCAATAGATTCAAACTGATTTGGGCAAATCTGCCCCATAGCATAAAGATTTTTGTGCTATTTCCAGAGGCTTCACAAATGCCTTCAGAGGCAAATAAACTCTTAGACTGCATAGACGAAGGATAGTTTTCTGAACAAAAGCAATGTTATGGGAAACCATCGTTTGTGACTTGTGTGTCTAGTTAAAAATAATAGTTGTGATTTTATCCTAAGCTAACAAGAATTAATATGACAGAAATATTTGCATTAACTGTGTGATATTTAATTAACTTAATTAACTAATACAATCATGAAAACATGTTTCCCAATATCCACATCAAGTACAAATTACTAGAGATGATGAGCAATCCTCATTCTAGAGTTGTATGTTACTTGAAATATATGTGGAAAACGTTTAAATGTATCAATATTATTTTTCTAAGATTCATATAAAGAAAGCAGTTACAAAACACATTTATCAGGGCCAGGGATTTAGCCCCACAGTTTATGCGCTTGCCTGGTAAGCACAAGGTTGTAAGTTCGATCCCCAATACCAAAAAAAAAAAACACAAACCCCATTTATTAATGTGAAAGTCTACTGTATAAAATTTTAGAAAACGTACAGTTCAAACTATGTTTTTTTCTTTTTATTTTATTTTTAAAGAGAATAGAACAAAACAAAACAAAACAGAACAAAAGAAAACAACAGAGTCAAACACAATACAGCATTTCAAAACAGAACACAGAAAGCTACACAGGTCTTCAAAACATAACAACAGTAGATTAACTATGGTTACCCCAGTGTCTCTTGCTTTCCTCAAAGTGGTTGTTCATACATTTACAGACAATAAACTCAAACAAAACAAAGCAATACATAACCAGATAAAACAAAAGAGCACTAAAGGTGATCACGTTGGCCAACAAGAAACCAGCGATGGCTACCATAGTGTTCCATTTTTCAAAAGAGCTGCTCCTATTTTCTCACATATTGTAATCAAATTGTAGGAAAGGGACTTAAACCAATCAAATCAAAGATTAAAAGCACTGTTGGACTTCAGAACCTTTTTTCCATATTTATCGGGAATTTTCTATCTTATTGAGTCTTTCAGTTTCTTACACTAGGGAAACAATGTGGTGTTTACACATGTGGGTTTGGTTTATTTCACTTATGAGTATGGTCTCAAGTTGCATCCATTTACCTATAAAAGCCTCCAGGTGATCATTTTTATAGCTGAATAGTACTCCATTGTATAAAAGTACCACATCTTCTTTATCCAATCCTCAATTGATGGGCATTTGGGTTGTTTCCAAGATTTGGCTATTACAAATTGTGCTGCTATAAACATGGGTGCACATATATCACTGTGGTAAGATGATTTCACTTCTTCTGGGAATATGCCCAGCAGAGGAATAGCTGGGTCAAATAGGACTTGCAGTCTTAGCTTTTTGAGAAATCTCCAGACTGACCTCCACAGTGGTTGCACCAGTCTGCACTCTGAAACTATGTTTTTGATGAGACTTCTACAAGTTTAAAGAACTTTATGGGAAATTCAATTATGAACATACTATGGTGTTAATTAAACATTACTTTAGCTTTTATAGTATATTATTTCTCAAAAAATACTTTGATGA
>RJWT010025573.1:0-16098 GCA_004365215.1 Cuniculus paca | reverse complement strand
ATAAGGTAAAATACTCACAGATATTTGAAACTGAGGTATGTTGCTCACTAATACTACTTTTTTCTTGAGGATGGAGGTTTGAAAGAGTAATTTCAAGGGAAAAGCAAAGATCTAGAGCCAAATTTAGTGGTTTCTTGTTTCTTTAAAACATTAGAATTTTTTTTTTTGGTAATGAGTTTGGTAATGGGCTTGAGTAACAGTTGCATCTTGAAGCTGTTATTATTTTAAGTAAAATTTTGATATTAAGAATTTCCTTATCTCTTCTCTACCTATCTTTATTTCTTCTATCCTATCTCATACTACTTTGATTATCTGCATCATACATACATTTCCAAGCACAGCAGAGTTAATTAGGATTACTGTATATTTTAATTCCCTACACTTTAAGGACCTTTTAAAAATGTCACTTTGAAAAATTTCTGGTACGATCTTTTTTTCCCCAACAGTACAAAAATGCCATCCCATATTCTGACTGGCATCATTTTTGATAAGGCAATTATGCCTGTTTTTGTGCTTTGTCCTTTGAACCAAATGCTTTTTATCTGTTTGATTTTAACATAGTCTCCACACTTACATTTTCAGAAATTACAAAGATGGATGTGATTTATTTGTGTTCATTCTGCTCAGGTGCCATGAAATTTCCTAGATCTCTAGGTTTATACTTTTTGAAATCAACTTTGTATATGCTGCTCGGAATTCAAGTATAATTTTAACACTTTAGCTGTAAATTACTCAAGTAATTTTTGTAAATGATTTTGCCTAGTACTAATAGGGAGGCTGACCCCTGTATATAAATATAATGATCTGTATCATTAGCATTATCTGTTTTTAGTTAGGACTAAGATATACAGATGGTAATTTCTTTAAATTAGGATTCAATTGAATGTAAGATTTTCATGGGCAAGATTTTAAAGACTAATTTATACTAACAGGATTTTTTAATTTAAATTTTTCTTACTTAAATTGATGTTTTGAAAAAAATGTGTTAATTAAATTTTCAAGTTTGTTGGCACTTGCATTCATAGCCTTTTCTTACAGTTTAGAAATGTCTTATTTATAGTTTTGTATCTTGACATAGATTAGGGTTCTATACAAACATACAGTGGTAAAAGAACAAAGTAAATCTTTGATCTGGGTTCAGATTTTATATCATTTATATAATGGATTCACAAGGTAGGCTTACAATGGCCACCTGCATAGTTGAGGTAAAAGAATGCAAAAAAAAGCCATCTGAGTGCTGAAGAGCTGAAATCAAAGGTTGAAGGCCTGGAGCTCACTGTAGAGTCCCATGTACCTCTGTATTCACACAGGAAAACTGAAGGGTTTGCCCTGGGTGACTGAGTTTGCACTGGAAGCTTGGAGACAAACATCCCAAGGTAATGGTGAAGACTAAGCTCCTCTGTAGAAGCAGAAGTAAGCTGTCTCTCTCCTTTCCCTTTTTATTACATGGAGACTACAAGCCTATTGGCTGGTGCTTCCCCCAAGGGTGGGTCTTCCCTCTCAGTACATCAGTCATTCAGACACACCCAGAACTGTGCTAACCTAATCTGATTCAAGTTGGTACAACAATTAACTATCAGAGTCCTTTTTCCCTTTTCCCCTTAAGAAGTCTTTCCTAAAGATTTCTGTATAAGCTATGTTAAGTATATAAAGTATACTTTGGTCTTATCTGGTTTTTTTTCTTCTAAATTTTTTATTTTTTCTAAGTTATCTTTTTTTTTTGGATTCAGTCTGCTGCTTGCTCTTACACCTCAAGATGAATATTTAACTCCAATTAAAAATATAAATTTACCTCTGGGTTCAGTGGCAACTATACTCACACACTTTGTTAAGTTTTATATTGCACTTTGGTTATGTTTTCTGCAGCCTCAATTTTGACATTTCCTTCATCAGGTCGAGTGCTTTTTTTTTATGTTGTAAAAATGTGTTTAGTTATTTTTTTAAATTATTGGTTACTATAATTATTTTTTAAAGTATTGATTATTATAACCTGATTTTTGATATGCTGAATTGCATTTAGATTAGGGAACAGGACCTATGTGACAGCAATTCTATTAAATGTCTTTGAGAATTTGCTTATGGCTAGACCTCTGGTCAATTTTTGTAAATATTCCACATTTACAGGAAAAGAAGAAAATTCTTGTCTTTTGGCATAAGAATTGTGAATATTAATTAGCCAATGGCTGTAAATTTTTCGTGTTAGGTTTTCTATCCCTCTATTAATGTTTATCAGCTTGATTCATTTCTTTATGCTATACCTAAGTCAGTAGTATAAGGAAAGTTTGACAAATTCACCATCATTAAAGGAAATCATAGTTTTTTATATAACTTATGATTTCATTACATATGGACTCATCATTAATTGAATATACATAAATCAGTTTGGCATACATAGTGTATATTAACATTGTATGATATCAATTAATAGTGAGTTCATGTTTAATGAAATCATACTATGTATACCAAGAAAATTTAATAATGGAGGAGGTATTAAGATGTCTATATATATTTTGTGTCCTTCGTAATAATGAAATGAATATTTATGCTTATACATTACTGAGATTTATTTCCTTCATAATTTAAGTCTAAACCAATTCTAAAAGATGATTATTTACAATGATCTTTAATAAGAAATCACCCATATGGTTGCACTATATTTTATCACTATGTAGTATGTACAAATTCAGACATTGGAGAAAAAAGAGAATAACTTTTTTTTGTGCCAGGAATTGAACCTAACACAATGTTTAAGTTAGAAAACTGATGGTAATTTTGAAATTAAGCACCCTATCTGAGAAGACTTTTGGCATTGCAAAGTATCTTAAAGAAGGATAAATGTCTGATTTTTAACATGAGGAAAAAGTAGAGCGATAGAAGCGCAAACACTCTACATCAGTCTGAAATTTTGTAGTCATTGTAATCTAATTATGTATTATAATTAGGGCAAGACCTAGGTTCTTTTACTCTCATCTTTTTTTTATTTTAAGTTTTATACTGGGGATTGAACTCAGGTGTTACACTTGCCAGGCAGGTGCTTATGCCACTGAGCTATATCTCCGGCCCTTTTACTCTCATCTTACGCAAGTTCTGACTGATGATTTTCAGCTGTCTTCTTTTGAAAATCACCATAGTTCCAAAGGGATTCATGTTACTTACCAATGCCTCATCTACATGCCCACCCTCACACTCTCTGGGGCCAACCTTGGTCAAGGCCAATAATTACATCATAGGATACAAAAGGCCTCTATTTGCTTCAGTTTCCCAACTGGAGCTAAGCTTGAGCTGAGATCATATCCTTGCTCAGATTTAATTCTCCTAATTTACTCTGTCCTCTCAGTTTATACTTCTTCCAATAAATCACTGGTACAAGAATCGTGCAAAATAAGTGTTATTAAAGCTAATTGACAGAGTCTTGAGGCATTGTATAGAAGCCAGTCATAGCCTTTCTTAAGTAGCTGGTTAAGTCCATACTCAGAGCCATCTTTATCAAATTCTTTTCCCCCAAGCCAATTCACAAATACCCTAATCTTTTCAGGGCCAAGGACAAGACACTGGAACAGCCTTTCAAGAGCCACTAAAATTATTTAAGAGGGTTGGTCCTAATCCTGCTTGCTCTTACTCCTTTTCCTTCTACAGAAACTGTAATAATGGTACTCACCTATAGTGTTTTGCTCTCCTATTGCTTCATGGCCAAACCAGGTGATGCCTTGAATGGTTCCTGTTATTCTCAAGAGCTATGCGCATAGTGAATCTATAAAATTCTTTCCAGTTTCTCTTCATTTACATCTGGTCTATCCATATTTCACCCAAAGAAATATGGTTAAAATAAATTTCCACCTAAAATCATGATTCTAGGGAATCTGATGAAAATAGGTGACAAAGTCTGGGAATGTCAACATTATATACATATATTTTTCAATAACCATGGATCTCAGAGATCATAGAATTTGATGATTTTTAGTGTGCACTGTATGTATGAGCCAAACAGCATTGAAGTAATAATCAGTATATCTGTGAGTGTGCATGTCCACTCCTGTATCCCCATAGATTTGGATTAAGTGAAACTGTCATGAAGCTATGAGCTTCTGTACTTTCACAATCTCCATATTTGGTGATATGACACCAACTCTGAAGAACTCTTTTGCCTCATATTTTGTAACTGATATATATGTGCATGTATTCATTATGTTGATGCATATTAGAGGTGAGAAAACTGTTAGACCCCTAATATTTTCTTACCATTATAATTCTTTACATCTCTGGTCTTTAACTTTTTAGTATGCTTCTTCTAAACTGATCAAATTTCAGTTCTTTTGATTGTTTTATTTAACATTGTGAAAATTATCTAACTTCCCCAAAGTATATTTTACTTTTTTAATAAATTAAATGACTGCTACATAATTTGCCAGATAAATAAGATATTTAGGGAACAAGTATGAAAACTGCAAGTGTCTATACAACAATTACTACAGAGTAAGTACCAAATATGATTTAACAGTTTGTCCCTCTCTCCTACTGTCTTTCCTTTCTTGCTTATTTAAAAAAAAAATCAATCCTTGACCAATTGCAGTAATTTTGCTATCGGATTTATATTTCTAACTTGCTTTGATGTAATTGCATGTAATATATACTCACCTAACTTTGATGGAAGTTTACTAGTTTATACGTACACCTATTCCTGAATTATAATAGAATAACATGGAATTAAATAAAACTAAAACATAAAAACCCAGAATGTTAAATAAATAAGGTTTATTGAACATTAAAAACAAATACACTGGATTTCCATAGAGAATAGTTTATCATTGCTTACACTGAATATAAATATTAGCAACACAAATAAAATGCAAATATACATTATTAATATGCAAAACATCAATTTTATTTGGCTTACAGCTTTGATGTTGTAATGTTAGTACTGACTGACATTTATTTCTGGGTGTAATATTGTCTCAGTTACTGTCTGCCTTTGTAATATATAATGCAAGCTATTGTCAAAGGTGATTTTAAGAAGCCTTAAGGAACATTCATTAAATTTATAGCAGTTATAGAAAATTGAACTTGGCAAATACAGAATAAATATGACTTATTTTTAAGTTTTTTTTTACACAAGACAACTTTCTTCTGAAACTTTCTTACCTCCTCATTTGCCCACATCAAAAATAATTTCTTGCTTCTTCCATACTTCCTACCAAAGATAAGGTTTTGTCTAAGAGAACTCCATAACAAATATTCCTTTTGATCTAATATTTACTAAAATTTAGTTCATTGATTCCAAATAAAATTCCCAGTAAATTATTTTGAGGAACCATGAATATTTGCTCTCTAAAGGAAAATAATGCCTAACACAGTGCTTATTTCTGTTTCTTTCTCTTTTTATATACCTACATGTTAATCATAATCTTCATATTTAAGAACACAATATGCTAAAAGAAAAATGAATATTCTGATTCAATAACAATTAAAATTAAATTCATTAGACAAAGTGCCTTTATACTTTGGATAGACATTTGTGCATTTAAGCATATATGAATCATTAGGTTAAGTTATAATACCTTAAATTTTAATTGCTGAGTTAAATTGTATTTTGATATTTCTTTGGGGATTACAGGATGCCTCAAGATTACTTAGTGTAAAGTCTTTTAGAGATCAACGTGGGCCTTACTACACTAGGTAAGAAGAAAAATATTCTATATTTGAGAAAGTTAAACAGGAAAAAATAGCACATATAGAAATAATACAAAAGTTAGAAAATAATATAAACAGTATAAAATTAAAACTGCCAAGTATGGTAGACATTTATCATGACTGACAAAAAATTTTAAGATGATACTTTCCTGTTTTTATATATGAAATATAACTTTCAAAGATGTGCCTTTCCAAATAAAACAGTATGGCACTAAGTCCTGTTTTAAAGTAAGAAGTTTGTGAATTGGTGTATTGTTTTTGTTTTAATTTCTGTACTTTGTCACTCACAAGATTGAGTAATTTCTTATTTATTGAGTTTAGTGTTAGTCTATTATGTTGTTCTTTGGTGTCTGTTGATCTTTAATGTTAAGTGTTAACTGGCTGGGCAATGGTGACTAGTTATTTGGTTAAACATGTGTCTATGTTGCTGTGAAAGTATTTTTTCAGATCAAATTAACATTCATATCTGAAAAAGTTGAGTAAAGTGGAATACCCTCTACAAGTGAATATCATTCAATTCGTTGCTGGCCTGATGAAGAAAAGACTGAGGCTTCCTAAAGTAAAGGAGTTTTGCCTTGAGACAGCAACACAGGTACTTTGCCTGGGTTTCCAGCCAAGCACCATCAGGTTCAATGCTACGACATCAAAACCCCCATGAATTTCCACCCTTTTAGCCTGCTCTTACAATTTCAAACTTGCCTGTCCCCACAATTGTGTAAACTAATTCTTCAAAATAAATATTTGTCTCACATGAGATATAGATATAGATACATGCAGATATGGAAATAGATTTGGTTTCTGATCTATTATTTTTCAATTTAAACTTACAGATACAAAATGAGTTCAGTAGAAAAAAAACTTCAAATTTTGAATTTGATGATCTTTTTCCAGGCTAGCAATATATGGTATAGTACCCTCTTATAATGCAGCAGCAAGCCACAACTCCTGATCATCAGGAAGTTCATATGCTAAAAAACAAAAACGCTTTTTAATGAGATGAGATTGTAGTTTAACACAGTGCATTGTTAATGTTTTTGTTTTTTTTAAATTCTGTATTATTTCTATCCTTTTTTCTGTTTTGCTTTCTAAAATATAATAAAAGCATTAACAATGTGCTGTGTTAAACTACAATGTTTAGTAAGTTAGATGTCTTAAATGCATTTTTCATTCATATTATTTTCAATGTACAATGGATTTACTCAGATACAACCTCTATTTAAGTCAAGGATCATCTTTAAACTTAGATATTGATAGTTATTTCACTATGTAGATAAAACCAATCAAGTATATATAAGTATATATCATACATAATTTATTATATGTAATAGATGTATGCTTATATCATGTGTATGAATCAAGACATACTATATGTTATGTCTGATGTTATATGTGATATTTTATATAAACAATCTATTTTTACTATTTCTCTTGAGAATTTAACACAATACTTTTTACCTACTTTTCTGTGACTATATTTTCCTAGCTCTTACAGAGTAAATTTGCTTAATAAACTGATTTTCAAATATCTCATGATGTGATTGTTTGTCACATGTGTATGATTTACTTTTTTCTATCCCAAAAATAGAAACTTTTACATTAATGGAACTTTTAATTTTTCCTATAAGTTTTTTCTCCATCGCAAGATCAAATATATTGTAAGTTGTATTTTCTACTTACTGTTTTGCCACATTTAATTTAGTAACCCATATGGAACTTCTACTGCTATATGGTAAAATATAAAAAATTTATACTTTTCACTTCACAGTGAATCCATTGTTTTAGTACTATTTTAAAAAAATTTATTCATTTGAAACATCTAGCTTAGCTAGTTTTGCAAGATTTAGCAAATAAAAAGAAAATGGCCTATTGAAATTGAATTTCATCTAAAATGAATTTATTTATTTATTTATTTATTTATTTATTTTATTTTAAAGAGGATAAAACCAAGGAAACTAAAACAGAATAAAACCAATCAGAACGACCCAGAATAAGTGATACAGGACTTCACAACATTACAAAATTGACAATAGTTATCATAATGCCTTTTGATGTCTTCAAAATAGCTGCAGATACCTTCAGACATAGTAAAAATCAAACAGAACAGAATAGAAACAATAAAAACAAAAGAATGGAAACAACAAAGGACTTCAAAACAAGACAGTAGTAAATCCAAAATGGCTATCATAGTGTATCTTACTATCTTTGTAACAGCTGCTCATGCCATCAGATATAACGTAATCAAACAAAGCAAAAGAGAATAAAACTCAACCCAGCCAAACAATGAACAATATAGGACTTCAAAACGAGACTATAGGGAATCAACAATGGCTAATGCCCTGTTATGGTTTGTGTCTAGGTGCCCCCCCAAGCCCATGCAGTCATGCAAGTAGCTGAACCTAGCATTTGTGATTGGTTCATTGTCTAGCACTGGGATTAGCAGTGTGAGTGCTGCACCCACCCAGGGGTGGAGCTGGCATACAACATAAGGGAGGGAAGAAGATGTGTTTTCCCTTCCTCTTTTGCTTTTCCACTCTTGTTGCTTGCAGCTACCATGGATGGTTGCCCCTTAGCCATGCCACCCTGCCTTGAAGCCAGCTTAGTATGGACTAAAACCCCTAAAACTGTAAGAAATAAACCTTTCCTTCATTCATTTTGGGTGTCAGCTATTTTTTCTCAGCAATGAGAGAAAAGCAACCAAAACACACCCTCAGAAGGGATCCCTCTCCAAATGGCACACTGCATACTGCTATCTTCTGAAGAGATGATCAGACCACTGGTCCTAGACCTGCAAGGTCAGTGAAACATGAAAACACCACAGGCATCCACTTGTGTTTCACCTTGATAGCTATCATAAGAGCCTGTGTTTCTCTGGATCAGTCAGTCACTTATGGGCAGGGGGGATGGTACTTGTTTGCCAGGCTGTGAGCCAGTAGAGACTGGGATCTAGGGGCAGCCTGCGCATGGTGCTGGTTGGGGTGTGGGGTTTGTTCTCTCCCCCGTAGTCCATGGTGGCACTGACTCATGGGGAAAGGCTTGACTCTGGGTGTCTAAAATGAGTATTTTTAGAATACATCTGTCCTGTGTAATATTTGGAATATACTTACATTGAAAGACTTTGTTATTTGAAGTTAGTATTATCTGGATGTCCTATATTTTATCTAACTACTTTAAATTTTGCCATTATGAAATTTTTCCTGTGCTTTCTGTGCATTCTATTGAGACAAAAAACAAGGAGAAAGAATATAGATAATGAAGCAAATACAGTGAAAAGTGTCAAAGGTGAAATAACACAAGGCTCTCTCCTATCATCTGGTCATATAAGCTATAAATTCTTACTACTGTTTTGAACTGTCTACAATATTTTGTAATATTAGGAACTAAAAATATTTTAGCTAACATGAGTGATTTTCTTATACTGGAAATTAATATGTATTTATATTACTTTATTTGGGAGACATAATTGAATTATTCTCTAAAATGATCACATCAATACCTCCTTGACATAAATCTAATTTTACAAATCTTTCAGATTTAATTGAAGCACAGCATTTCTAGTTAATATGTAACAGTAAGCTTTCTGATACTCTTGATATCGCCACTCTAGACTAATACAATCTGCATAAAATCTGCAGTAGACAAGCACCATTTTTCAGCATGACTATGCTTTATGCTTTTGTACCCTTAACCATTTTATTGTGCCTCTCCTAGGCTATCTAGGCACTAAATACTTTAAAATAGCAATAAATTGCTGGAACAGCATTTATCTGGTGGGCTAGAGACAGATTGAGAAAGATAACTAATCAGGAGCTAAAGAACTTGTTATGTATGTGTCTACTATTTTTTGCACACTTTCTCCACAATTAATAGAAAGAACTTTACATGCATATTCAGCAACACTAAGCATCAGTTGAAGAGTCTTTAAAATATTAGACAATAGTGAGGTTTCGGTAAAAAAAAAAGTGAGTTTTTGAATCTGGTAAAAATCAGTGTTCGTTAAGGAGAAGTTGTAATTTCAATATAAAGAATAGAAGTTTCAACAGAATTAGCAAGAAGACTTTAGCATGTTGTGATAACATATAGCATCATTTTGAATGAAGTTTCCAGTGTCTTCACTTTTCCATGTTGTTAGAATGCAGTAGCAAATGGCATGTAATACTTTATGCAACTTTACCCATATGAATGTTGGATGCATCATAAAAACTTGTCCTTAATAATTGATTATTATAATTGATAATTTCTTTCAACAAAATTTTTCCCATTTTGCTGAGCTACAATTTCATACCTAAATTGATTTCATGTTCTCTTTCATTGTTAAAATATTGTAAATGATTTGTAATTATCACAATGCATAACTATAAAATTCTATATCAGATTATATTTTCAAAAGCTTGGTATAAGAATTTTTTTTTTAAATAAAGACATAGACCTGGAATTTAGCTCAGTGGTGTAAGTGCCTGCTTGGCAAGCTCAAGGTTGTGAGTTCAATCCCCAGTACCATAAATTAATTAATTAATTAATAACATAGTTAAATGAATGGGGTTTTTGACTATTTTAAATTGTCTTTGAAATAGTGCTTCTTAGAACTTAAAGGATAGAAATATATTAGATTGATTGGATTCTACATCATGGTGCTTAAAAATACCTTTTGACTGGCTAAAGATGATGAGTAACTGATATTTTTAAGCACTAGGATTGAATTAAACTATACTGAATGAGTTTCTTAATTCTATTTTCATAAAACTACTGCATAATCTGTAAAAATTCATACTCACTTTTGATTATACAAAGTACATTTCAAATTCTCACCAGTGACAGTATGATGATCTCATCTACACATTTCTGAAGTTATTGTGTTTAGCTTCAGCTGTCAAATATTGGATTCCTTCTTTTACATGAGGAAAGCATCTTCAGGGACCACATAGAATGATCTTATGAAATGTGGAAAGCATAGAGAAATACTACTTCCATCTTCAGAGCAATGAATAAAAAACTAAACATCAAGTGCATATTGGTTACAAATTAAAACCAACTCAGTGACAAGTCAATGAGACTATTTAATGAAGTGAAAGGATACTGAAATTTTTATTTCTGATTCAGGAGTTCAAATTATTTTATTATTTTTGAAGTACTTTGCTATATAAAATTATTCATAGGTTTAACGGTCATTCATTGACATATGTGAAAGATCATTCTGCTATGCATGCTAATTGTTCTTGGCAGAATATGCTTTTTAAAATATCTTTTCTCTTATACTGCATTGTAAATGGCAAATCGAATTGACAGTAAAATTATGTGCATGTCAAACGTGGTCCATTATTGCTTGACAGAAACATATTAGCTGACAGAAGTATCAAAAGTCTTATTCAAAATCCCATTTTTCATGTTTAATTACTCATAAAGACCAAGTATAAGGATATGTCTTATATTAGTTTAATCTTTCCCCTTTTATAAACATTTTGTAATAAAATAAAAATAATCTGAATTGACATATATCTGTCTTCAGAAGATATTCAGCATCACTGGAAATAATTATTCTATTCCTTTACAGAATATCTTAATAAATTGTGAATTGAACATAATTTACCATAATGTTTTTTTTCTACAAATAAGACAAAGATACCCTGCTACACACTCAGGTTCATTATTCTACTTTCTTTAGACATTCTGTCACATTATGAGTTCCTACAAGGAAATCATTAACTTTCCTAAAAGAAACATGAGGCAACTTACTATTTAATTATCCATATTTCAAAAAAGTTAAATGATCTAAAATGTCTGCCCAGGGAGATCATGGCATTTGCTGTCTTCCTTCACAAGCACTATTATCCTTAGGTATAATTCATTTTTGAATAGCAAACATGAAGTAGAGTAATGTTTACCAGATTTAACCTTGTTCATTTTAGTGGTCAAAATGAATCCATTTAATGTGTACAAAGACGTTTAGGTGCCCATTCAGAAAAACTTTTAAAGGCTAAAATGTTATGCTTGTCTGACAAGCACTAACTATACAAACAGTACCAGCGAAATATATGTAATAACCACAAGTTAATACAAGGTGTATTTGAACTTCAAAAAACATTCTTCATCTCATAATCTGATGAACTTTGAAGCAAAGAAAAATCAGATTTTCAGTCCTATTTCTGGCATGGTGACCATTAATTACAGTTTGTCTTGGTGTCATGATTGATATGGTCTACTATCCAGATCTCTATTCTAGGGAAGGTAATTGTTTTTTTTTCTAGTAGGTAAAAAGGTTGTCCAGCAACTAAACTCAGCTGCTAGAATGTTCTTAGATTTACCCTCATCTGAAGATAGCTGCTTTCCCCACGTCACACCCTTTTCCTAAGACAGGGAACCACAGAAAAGGGAACCAAAATATCTGGCAGGCAGAGAGGGTCCTGAAACTAACACACAGTACCTCATCCTGGGATTGCTAGTCACACCCATATATGGGATGATGCAAATACTCTTTGTCCTGGTTACTTTTCTCTCCTTGCTGAGACAAAATACCTGATGCCCAAAATTAGGGAAGAAGAGGTTTATTTAGCTTACAGTTTTTGGAGGTTTCAGTCCATAATCAGCTAGCTCAAAGGCATGGTGACATGGCACCAGGGCAACAATTCAAGGCAGTACCCAGAGCAAAAGAGGGAAAACAAATATCTTCTCCTCCCTTATATTGTACACAGGTCACCCACCCCCCATTTAGGACAGGTGTAGCACTCACAAAATCTCCTTGCCCTCCTTTGTACAGGATGAGAATATTAACAAAGAACCCCAATTCCCTGCTGAGTCCCTCAGTTAAACTTCTAAACTGCTCAAGCTGACACAATGTAACAATCATAACAATATCATAATTGTATGAATTCCAGGTCAAGGAGGATGAGACTAATGTTCAGGTGACCTTTTCTTATATGATCTTTTTAACTTCTTCAGTAGTGGAAAGAGATGCTGCACTGTGTTTTGGACATGACACAATGGGAGAATCATAATACAGACTCCTGAATCTAGAACATAGTCATGGCATCTTCAAGGGAGTATTATCCACCAACTAACAAAGGAAGAATGCAAAGCATGGCTCACTGATGTGTTGTCTCAATATAGCTCTGCTTGCTTACAAGTAGTCTTGAAAGACAATTGAGAGTCAGGATCCTCTTCTAAGCACTAAAAGGTATTCTTCAACTGCTTAATTTGCATAGAAGGTGAGGTATCTTTTGGTTAGAATATGTGTTGGCTTATGCACAGTGATGATAGCTTAGTACTGACACAAAGGCTCATAAATAGAGGAGCCAAGGTGCAACGTTTTGAGTCTACACATAAGCCTAAATAATGGTCTCCTTGTCATCATGTTTTTTTCAAATTTTTATTAGTACATGTTTACAGTACATAATGATTACATTCATTGTGGGGAATTAGTGCATGTACATAACACATCTTAATTCTTTCATTTCCCCTACACCTTCACCTCTCTTTTTTGCCAGCATCAGATTCATTAAGAAAGAAAGAAAGAAAGAAAGAAAGAAAGAAAGAAAGAAAGAAAGAAAGAAAGAAACCAACAACTAATGCTGGAGTGGTTACAGGAAAAACAAAAAAAAAAAAGAACTCTTCTTCATTGTTGGTGGAAATGTAAAATGATACAACCACTGTGGAAATCAGTGGAAAATTCCTCAAAATACTAAAACTAGAAATGTCATTTGACCCAGCTATCCCACTTTTAGGTATCTTCCCAAAAGAGTTAAAGACATACCACAGTGTTGTGTGCTTATCCATGTTTATAACAGCAAAATTCATAATAGCTAAATCTTGGAAGCAGCCTATTTGTCCATCAACAGATGAATGGTAAAAACAGTATCATACTTCTACATAATGGAGTACTACTCTTTCATACAGAAGGATAAATTTGAATTATTTGTAGGTATGCACCTTGAAATCATAATGTTAAGTGAAGTAAATCAGTCCCACAAGCTTAAATATTCATAGTTTCTCTGGTATGAGAAACTAAATATAAAACAAAGTGCAAAATAAGACAGACTGAAGGACAAAATAGAGAGAAATGATTATTTTAATTCAGTATGGACAATGTATCTAAAAGTGCACCCCAATTTAGTATAATTGTCTTATGTGTTTCATGTTTTTTTTTTGTCCAGCCAGTCTTGCTGTTAATCTGTACATATGATAATTTAAGGACTTCTCACCATGTTTGATCTATTTGCTGTTGCTGCTGAATGTCGAACATGCCAGCATGAGGTTAACCATAAGTTTCCAAATGAATATCATTCCTCAAAATGGAGAATCAGATAGTTGGCAGTGACTACATTGCCCTTGTCCCACTTTAAGATAGCAAGGTGTATCCACAGGAATTTCTGAGTAGAGATTCACCTTCTCTCACTGTTGGGCTTTAGTCAACACTATTATGCAAGTACTGAATGATTTTTTGACTGACCAATTACTAACCTACATAGCAGCAGATCAAAAAACTTCACTTTGTAATAAAGGAAATGCTCCAGTGGTCAAAAGATAGGATGTATGGATCCTAACACTACACCATCCAGAAACTGTGGGCTAACTGAAATGTTCAATTAACCTTTTGAAGGTCAGGGGGTACTATTCCCCATGTCAACTATTCTCTTTAAATTAATGTTCATTGTATACTGTAGTGCTGCTTCCTCCCAAAGGGAATATCCCTATACCGAAAAAGTCAGGGGCAGAAAATGTGGCTCCAGATACTAACACTGGCAGTGATTCATCGTGTAATTTTGAGCTTTCTCTGCGACTCTGGACTCTTATAAGTGGTGGGTTTAAAAGAGATGTTTCTACAAAGGAGGTCACAGCAATGATATTAAACAAAGCTGGACTAGGAGTATAGCTCAGTGGCACAGCATCTGCCTGGCAAGCGTGAGCTTGTGAGTTCAACCCCTTGTATCAAAACCGAATCAAAACAAACAAACGAAAAATTATGTAAGCAGCAGTTGACATCTAGAAAGTTTAGACACCACTTGTTAAAAGAACAAATAAGGAAAAACAACTTCTCAGAATGAAAATGAGAATGACTGACCCTTATTATCTTTAGGAGATAGGGCTGCCATTGTACATTTATGATAGGAAGGCTTTCTTTAACACCCATGTGATTAACTTGTGTGCCCCTTAGGACTCACGTCACTTTTTTAGTAAGTGGACAAAAAATAAGCTAGACCTTGAAGAAGCCATGATAGCCAGAGCTTTGGATGTTTCAAGGAATCAGATCTAGGTAAAATGCCTAAACCAAAAGAAATAAAAGCCAACTCAAACTATTTAACCCAACATTTTATGTTTTACCTTATTTTTTTCCTGTTCTTTCTTACTAGAAATTTATTATTTTTCATTTCAATTTCTTTTCTGAGTTGTGTGATATATATCTCCACAGTCATTATTAAGGTAAGGCTATGAGTACAAATCATAGTTTTTGTTTCAGTTTGCAACTGAGGTGTTGAAATTAAAAATTTTAAAAAATACTATAATTCACTTTGGATTATTACAAAAATGTTTTCTTAAGTGAATTATTCCAAAGATATTTCAGTTAATATTTAATTCATGCCAAATGTTATTTAAATGCCAAGATATTTAAGGCCAGACTTTTTACTTAAAAACTAGAAACACAAAAACAAGAGCTAGTTTGTGACACATGTTTAAATTCCCATGTGCAATTTTGATTGCACTCTCTCTGTGAAAGTAATTTGGTTCATTTGGAAGTAAATCCTCCAAGAAATTTCCTGTTCACTTATAAAGGTCAGTTAGAGCTTTGGGTCAGGATTTGGGATTTTTTTTTAGTCCAAGCATTCCTAACCCTAGGTCCTATAATATGCTCAAACCAAGATTGAGGTTAGTAAAGAATTTATAAAAGTAGAAGAAAAAGGGATTCATTTTTTAACTTGATAGATGAAATTTAAAAATATACCAAAGGAAAAACATGAAACACAAACTATCATTAAAAAGTCACATTAACTTTTAAAAATTAATTAAGAAGTTTAAAACCAATCTAAAAATAAAATAGATCAGAATGATAAAATGGAAACAAATATAGGATATTAATGATAGAAGACTTGGCTTCGTCTGGGTTGTACCATGCTAATTATGTTCTTGATAACTTCTTCAAACCTAAGTGAAGCTGACATGGCCACACACTCTTTTTCTACCCATGAGCAAAACTTTGTTTCTTCATCTATAAAATCTGAAAATTCAAAAAATGATCTTTCAGTTCCATATTTTACAAATCCAATATTTTTCTTTCCTAAATTAAGACTTTAGAGATGCGATAGACATTGAATAAAAATGATTTTAAAATGTCAAATATGCAATTAAACTACTGATAAACATGTAAACTTTTTGCACAAATAACATGATACAAAACAGTGAAAGCATAGTAATCCATTTCAA
>RJWT010025572.1:0-16086 GCA_004365215.1 Cuniculus paca | reverse complement strand
ATCCTCAGCCTGCGCAAGAGGAGAGCAGACAGATGGTGTGAGTGCTACACCCACCCTGAAGCGGGGGTGACCTGTTTACAATATAAGGGATGGAGAAGAGGCTTGTGTTTGCCCCTTTTGCTCTGGCTGCTGCATTGAAGTGTTGCCCCAGTGCCATGCCACCCTCCCTTGGACCCAGCTGATTATGGACTGAAATCTCCAGAATCTGTAAGCTAAATAAACCTTTCCTTGCTTCACTTTGGGTGTCAGGTGTTTTGTCCCAGCAAGGAGAAAAAAGTAACCAAGACACCACACAAGCTGGATCCAACTACTGCTAGATAACTCAAAAAAAGAAACTCCAAATTACAGGAATAAAATTAAAAAATAGAAGATGACTCAAAAAGTATAAAAATTTATTCACTGACATCCTAGCAGAAAATTTCCCAAATCTAGGGGGAAAAAATTAATATTTAAATACAGGAAACATATAGAACCCTAAATAGACACAACCAGAAAAGAACCTCTCCATGACACATTGTAATCAAAATTCCAGAAATTCAAAAAAAAAGGAGAGAATACTAAGAGCTACTAGAAGAAAACAGCAAGTAACCTATCAAGGCAAACCCATCAGAATAACTGTGGATTTCTCAGAACAAACCTTACAGGACAGGGGAAAGGCAGATAATTTTTTCAAGCCCTAAAAGAAAACAACTGTCACCTCAGACTTTTATATCCTGCAAAATCAACCTCCAAAAATGACAGAGAAGTAAAGACTTTCCATAATAAAGAAACATAACCATGAAACCAGTATTGATATTGCAAAAAATACTGAAGGGACTCTGTGATACTGCAGTGAACTGATTGTGTCAACTTGAGTAAGAAATGTCCAACTAAATTGGATCAGCAGAGTTCTGAGTGTGGCTGAGGAATTTACTGAAGACAGAAGACACATCATAGGCCAGCTTGTCACCTGAATGGTACAAAGGGGGAACAAGGAAGGACGGCTCACTTCTGCTGCTTCGGAGGAGTGCCAGGCTTCACCTTCACTTTGGACGTCACCTGCCGGCTCCTGGTGCAGACCCTTCAGCCTTCCATCGCTGAGCCTTCGGCCGCCTGCTACAGACTGGCACAGGACACTACACTGTGTTCCAGGCCTTCGACTGGACCCTTCAGTTCTCCAGGGCACACAGCCCTTTTGCACTGTTTCACATCCGACTCTGTGGGCAGCCACGGTAAGCTGATCTTGTAAATTCTTATGTATTTGTATATCTTGCATTAAATCTGTTTCTCAAGTAAGCACTGTGTGGTGGATGAGCTAATGGTCGCCTTATGACACCCAGCTGACTGAGTCAGCTTGGTGCTAGGTGTGGAAGGCCCACCTGAGGATCGTTGCCAACAGCATAAAAGGAGAACCAGAGGGGAAGATGGTGTGCTGTGGACCCTCCTGGAGAAGCCTGTCACGCTGCCTTTCCTGATGTGAACTCTTCTGTTCCCATCGCTGGAGGACCTTGGTCCTTGCTGTCACTGAGGATGGCTGCAGTTCTTGAGGGAGCTCTGGGCCTTTGAGCGTTGCTTCCTGGCTCCAGTGCAGATCCCTCGGCCTACAAGTACAGATCCTTCATCCTGCAGGCATGGCCTTTCTAGGTTTCACCACTGATCTTTGGGCCTTCCTGGTGCAGATCCTTGAAACAGACTTGCATGAGACATTGTCGTGGGCGCTCAGCCTCCAGCTATACTCGTGAAGGACATTGCCATGAACTCTAGGTCCTCAGCTGGACCCATGCAGGACATTGCCGTGGGACTCAGGCCATCAGCTGGATTCTTTGGGTCTCAGGCGTGTGGACAGATCTCCTGTACTCTTTTGCATTTGACTTTTTAGGTGAATATTATAAAATAATGTTATAAATTATGTGCCCTGTATTAAACACATTCCCTTGTAAACCCTGACTACAACACACTGGCCGATATGGAATTCAAGACAGAGACAGGGTGGCCATCAGCACCAAAGAGCTCAAAGGAAAATATACATCTAACTGGGAAAGCACTTAAACAAAAGGAGAAAAATAAAGGAATCATTACCAAGAGAATACTGTGACGACAGGATTCAATAAACACCTTACAATAATAACTCTCAATGTCAATGATCTCAACTCCCTAATCCAAAGACACAGACAGGTTGATTGGATAAAAACCAAAAAGGAACTACATATATTGCCTACAGGAGACATGCCTCATCCAAAAAGAAGTATATAGACTGAAAATAAAAGCATGAGAAATGATACTCCATTCACCCAAAACCTAGAAACTATCTTTATTTTCAGATACAGTGGACTCCAAGCAGATCAGAAGAGACAAGGATGGCCACTGCACACTGGTAAAGGGAACAATTCGACAGGAAGAGATAAAAGTCGTAAATATCTACGCAATGGATGTCAGTGTATCCAATTTCAGAAAAACAAAAACACTGGACCTAAAAGAACAGATAGATACCAACATAATCACGGGCACTTTAGTAACCACTCACACAATTAGACAGGTCAACCACATAAAAATTCAACAAAGAAACATCAGAGTTAAACCACACCACTGAACAATGGACTTAATAGATAGCTACAGACTGTTTCATCCAATGACAGAATACATATCTTTTTCTCAACAGCACAGAGAACTTTTTCTAAAATAGACTATATCTTGGGCCATAAAGCACACATAAATAAATACAAAAGGATTGATATAATCTCCTCCATACTATTGGATGATAGCAGAAGAAACCCAGAAATCATCAACAAAAGCCACAGCATCATAAGGAAATTAAATAATGTTGCTGAGTAATCACTGGATCACAGAAGAAATCAGGGAAGAAATGGAAAAGTTCCTAGAATCAAATGGCAATGGAAGCACAGCACACCAAAACCTATGGAACACAATGAAAACAATTCTAACAGGGAGGGTTATAGCTGTAAATCCACACATAAAAAGGATAGCGCGTTCCCAAATAAATAACTTAATGATACATCTAAAGGTTCTAGAAGGAGAACACACCAAATCTTAAGAAATTATAGAGACCAGAACAGAAATTAATGAGATTGAGACTAAAAAAAGCAATACAAAGAATCAATGAATCAAAGAGTTGGTTCTTTGAAAATATGGGAAAAGGACTTGGGGATAGAGGAGATAGCAGGAAGGAGAGAAGAAACATGAGTAAAAGAGATCAGGATATGCTATGTATCCCATGATGAATGTATTTACTTTGTATTGCAAAAACATTAAAAACTGAAGAAAACAATCATTTTCTAGTTGCTAGCAACTAAATCTACGGGACACTTGCTATGTTCCAGGCACTATCATCAGCACTCTTTATATATGAAAAATTTCAAAGTATTTCACCTAAATCTACTCCTCACTCCCCTACCCTAAATCTGCAGGCAATTTAGTGTATATGGGGGAGAGGCTGAGTGTGTGACTAAAAGATCTGAATTCAATGAGAACTGGCTGTGAGTGACATTTCAGTGGAAGTGAAGTGAGTAAAGGGAGGGGGAGAGACGAGCTGGACTTCTGTTTTGTCTTAAAAAAAGAAGTTTCCACATCTCCATGTGAGTAATGTAGACAGGTCCAGAGAGCTGAGAACCTCGGATCCTTGATATAGACAAGGGGGTCTTATAGGCAAGCCTGGGGGAGACAAAGCCCAAGGTGGCATAAGGTTAGGCTGGGCTACCAGCCAAATAAGAATAAACAGTGCATTTGGTTTCTCCCCAAGCTAGGCACTGAGAAACCCAGAGGACCTAAAACCTGATCACACCGGCCTTCAGGAGCATGGCTGAAAATCAGCATGCATGACTGCTTGACACCCAGAGGACTGAGCTGGGCAGGAAGAAAGCTGAGCCCACTGGAGAGCTGGCTTCCTGGGACAAGGATACCAACGCTGCAGCGTATCAGGCAGGGGGGTTCACAACACTCTCAGAGGAGGCTGAGAAGCAGGGCCTGGGCCACTGTGGGCAACTGAGCAAAGAGGCCAAGGGGAAGGGTGGGGTGGGCAGCTGGGACTGCTGCTTTTCTGTGCCACCTCTGCTCCCAGCAGGTGGTGGCAGGGCTCAGCCGGCATCTGGCTGGCAGGCCCACTGGGAACCTCTCTGATCCTCCAGGCAGCCCCTGGAGACACAAGTGAAGCAATCCACCATTTATCTGCCTCTCCAGAAGCTGGACATGGAAAAAGCAAGCCCTGGTGACCAAGGCCTCCTCAAAGTGTCCCAGAAGGGTGGCACCTAAAGAAAGGGAGTTTCGTGTGCTCGGATGTGCCTTTGTGAATGTGATAGGTGGGGCCACCCCTGAAGAGGTATCTCCTGGGCACATGTGGATACACTCACACACACGTGGCTAGGAATACACACATACACACACACACACACACACTCAGTGTGCCCTCTTGATAGCCTATTCTCAATTCCTCCTGTAGAAAGCAGGAGTTGTAGCCATCTTTGGCAGTCTGCACAGGCCACAGCACCCAGCACTCACACAGTCTCCTCTGTGAGTGATCAGTAGCCTTCTGCTACCACTGGTCACAGGATGGCTTCCTCCAACATGGGCAAATGAAGCCAGTTCAATGGCCAGCAAAATATACATGTCAAGGGGCCACGAATTTAGCTCAGTGTTGTAAGCACCTGCCTGGCAAGTTGCAAGGTTGTGAGTTCAATCCCTAGTACCCACCCCTCAAAAAAAAGATATACATATGATGTGGCAGTGTTGAGTCAGACTTCTCTAGTTCCTTTGGTTTCCACATATTGGTGGCAATTAGGCAAATGTCTGGTATCTTGCCCCTATGTGTCCCCTCAAATGCATGCCAGACCTGATAAACACCTAACCTGGGAAGCAACCAGACCATGTTGTATTTGCCATTGCTGGCCTGGAATTCCCTACCTGCACTTTGCAGATACAGCTCAAACCACATATCCCATACTGACACAGTGTGTTTCCCTGCAAACTTGCCTTCCATGTGCATCCCATCCACGTCATCGTACCATGCCGCCCAAGCTGGCTTCTGGCTCTCTGCTGCCAGAGCATGTCCACCCCTGGACCTCTGTGACCCTTCCTCCTTCCTGTCAAGGAGACACTGCACCAGCATGCACCAGCACCATAACAACACCTGGCCACTCTGTTTGCCTTCGGTCTTCACCTGGCCCCAACTTCTTTTCCACACTCTTGCCCCAGATTGTCGTCTAAAATGCAAGGGTGAGCATACCACTCTCCAGTTTAATACCCTTCAGTGGTCCTCAACTGCATTTTACAATAATTGTCAATTCCATGGCAAACAATAGTCTTAATACAGAGCCCTTACCCTTCCATCTCCTCTCTTGTCACAACAAAACATTCTGCCCAGCGTTCTTTCATGCTCCCCAGCCCTCCCCTGGTCCTCCCAGACTTGTCACACATCACTGCCTTCTGAGAGAGGTTTTCTTGTTTCCATCTAAGCGTGGGAGCTGCTCCAGGCAAGGATACGGCATCGCTAACCAAGGAGCCTCTGGAACTACACCTTGCACACAGTAGGTATCCCAACAAATGTCTGGTGAGTAGAAGGATGACAGACAACACTGGATCAGGGACTGTGACACCAGGACGTGGTGGCACAGATTTACCTCGGAGAAGCCCTCCAGCCTCCTTGATAGCATTCCATGGCCCAAAACCGGAGAGTCCCTAATTGCACGTTTTATTTTTAAATACTATTAAATTAAGGGTATTGTTCCACTTGCCCCTGCTATGTGGTTTAAGTATTTGTTTTGGATAAAACTATGAATCCATTTAAAAGACTGATCACAGCTCCTGCACAGTTGCTGTTGGTTGCCCGCTTACCTGCAGGCAGATCCCACGCTCGGGACCTCCCGCGACACCCCTCACTTTACATCTTTCTTTTCGTTCTTCTTTCAGCTTTCTTGTCACAGAGCCATAGAGCATAACCCAAAGTGCGTAACCCGGCGCTGAGAGGACCCAAAGATTTTTAAGTGTCCCGCTAAAACTAAGACGCAGCTCCGTGATCATCGGGGTGAGGCCTCAATGCTCCTCACGCGTGGACTCTACCCTCCTACAGCCTAATTCTTTAACGTATTTCCACGATCTCGAGGGTCTGTCAAAGCACCTCCAATCCTTAGGGGCTCTAGCCTGACTCTGGAAATAGTGTCTTAAAAAGTTAAATTCTTTCCCTTGTAAAACTCGTCTCTCCAGAAATCTTAGTGAAGGGAGAGCAACTGAGTGACTCCTGAACATCATGCAGCTTTCTCACATGGTTTATGATCAAACCAAATTAAAGAAAATAAAATCAAACTGGTGCGGCGGGGCGGAATCGGCGGGGGCGGGGCCACCCTGGACCCAACAGCAGGGCAAAGAGAAACCTCGGGTGGGCGGGTCTGTCCCGGGAGGGGCGGAGCTGACCTGGTGGGCGGGGTCATCGCGGTAAGGGGCGGGGCTAGCCCGGTGGGCGGGGCCTGGCGGGTCTCCCTGAAACCGCCGCTCTCGCGACTCCTGGGCCTCCTCAGCACCGAACGTGCGCCGCGGCGGTGAGGGAGCGAGACCGAAAAGCCGCCGTTCGCGCTCCGCTGGCTGCAGAAGTTGTTGCCACACATTTCGAACGCGCGTTTTCCACGCCTCATGCTTGGTCCCGCACCTCCGGAGCCGCCACGGCCCTGTCACCACAATCGCAGCCACACGTCCCTTCCCCTGACTAGCCTCGATTGCCCCTGCCGGCCTGCCCACCTCACACCCGGCCTGTCAGAGCCGGACGCGCGGTGGCGGCGGGAGAGGGCGGAGCCAGGTCACGTAGGGGGCGGGGAGAGCGTTAGGGCACGTGAGGGCATGTTGGCCAATGGTAGGGCGCCGTGGAGGGCGGTGGGGCGGGACTGGAGGCGCGGCTCAGCGCCGGGGGCGGGGCCGGGCCGGGCCGGGGGAGGGGCGGAGAGACGCCGCCGCCGCCGCCGCCGCCGCCGCCGCCGCCGCTGCCGCCGCGGCTGCCGCAGCCTCTGAGAACCAGGAGAAGGGGAAGCGGGAGCGAGCGAACGACTCCGTCCCCGGGCGGCGGCGGCGGCGGCGGCGGCGAGGGCGGCGAGGGCGGCGGGCCAGAGGGCGCGGCGGCCGGGGCGGGGGCGCTGCTGCGGCGGGGGCAGGCGGCGGCGGGGGCGGCGGCGGCCCGCACCAACCATGCCGAATAAAAACAAGAAGGAGAAAGTGAGTGCGGGCCGGGCCGCGGGGCCGCGGGGGCGGGGCGGGGCCGCGGGGGCGGGGCGGGCGGGGCGGGGCCCTCGGTGGGGGCGGGGCGCACTGTTACTCCGCGGGAGGCCGTGGCGTGGGCCGCGTCGCGTTTGCTTTGGAGCGGTGCTGCTTCTGGGGCGCTGGCGTTTCAGGATCCCCCTGAAATCCACCTTCCTGGGGTTCAGGGCGAGGAGAAAGGGCCATGAGGTGTCCCTTTCCGATGTCAGAAGCGCTGTGTAAAATTGGGTTATCTGTCTCTGCTTGAAGTTTCCCTTTTTTTTTTTTCCTAGACAGGGTCTCGCTATGTAGTTTAGGCTACTCTTGAACTCACTTTGCAGTCCAGGCTGTCCTGGAACTCGGAGTAATGCCCCCGCCTCAGCCTCCTGAGAGCTGGGTTTGCAGGTGTGCCACCGCCACGCCCGGGTTCTGTCTGTTTAAAGTTTTCAACCCAAGTGCAGACGAAGAGAATATGAATGGGGGGCGGGGGTTGACCGAGGGCTGTTACCTTTAAAGAACACTCATAGATATCCCGATAGTATGCAGACTTTACTCAAGTTTTGTAAATCAATTTTTGAAACTGTTTGGTTAGGTGAATAGAGGGTTTAAAAATTGAGAAGACTCATTGTTTTTGTTTGATGTTTCCCAGGATCCACCAAAAGCAGGGAAAAGTGGGAAAAGTTCGAAAGAAGGACAAGACTCAGTAGAATCAGAGGTAACTGTCCTCAGATATTCTGTTTTTCCATCAACAGCTTTTCACTGGGACGAAAAACTGAGTGTGATGAGACTCAGGTTCTCCCAAAGTGTTTCCATAAAGAGATCTTTCGTGGTGCCTCCATCTGAGTTACTTAGGAGTGCCACTTCGGAAAAAGTGTTTAACTTTTTAAGTTTGCCCCCCACCGCAAACCTAGCAGGCCTCCTGTGCGGACTGGTCTTACAGGGCCTCTGACTGGAGTTCATGTTCCTTTTGGTT
Source organism: Cuniculus paca (assembly GCA_004365215.1). Lineage (NCBI taxonomy): Eukaryota > Metazoa > Chordata > Mammalia > Rodentia > Cuniculidae > Cuniculus > Cuniculus paca. The sequence continues at coordinate 7,904 of RJWT010025572.1, read as the reverse complement.
TTAGGATGCTTTCCCCTTCTTTTTTTGCAAGGTGCCTAGTGGCTTTCTGTGTGGTTCTTTGTCTTTATTCCATCACCCTTTTTTTCAGCTCCTTTTTGTGTTGCTGTCTGGTCCTTTAGCACTCCTCAAACCAGTAATTGGTATTTTTGATATGTCTAGCTTGAGATTTTTTGTACATTCTTGTGTTTCCTCTCCTTCACCCTTACCCCACTGAAGTGCAGACTTTTCTTCCTGCTTGAGGTTGGGCTCGTTGAGGAACAGCTGGCATGCGCAGTGAAGTGTGTGTCTCCCTGGTGGAGTCGGCATTAGTCACCACTCACCTCTGCCTCTTCTTCCTTGCGACTGATTGTCCTGGAACTGGAGCACCCAGGGCCAGGGCTCTAAGCACTCCACAGGCAGAGCTGATGGGTCCTTCTGAAACCATGCAGAGTCCAGAAGCTGTTTAACTTCGTGTCAGTTCTGCAGGCTGGATCATTGAGGTTCATGGCCTTACCATAAATGATGTTAATTTGCGCATGTCAGAGCCTTTCCTGGAAGTCAAATTACAATGAGTTAAATTCTGCCTGGGAGACACAGTAGACTTTTTTTAGCTCCAGGTTATCTTTCCCTGTCATTTGATGTATTCTAAGCCACCCTCCTCTATAGCAGGTGGTTTATTCCAGCAAATCTGTTGCCCTCCCTGCAGCAAAAAACAGAAATCCAAAAGGTTCCTTAAATACCAGTAGTTAGAATTTTGTGCTAGTCTTTCTCTATTCTTTCTTTACAGAAGTCAAGTTTTACTGTGGCATGCTTAGATCTGACTTGCTTTGCTTCCTGTGCCACCCTTTTGACAGTCTAGATGAAATACAGTCGTTTGCAGGGGTGTATACTGTGTGCCTTCTTTTCTTTCCTCTCTTTTGTTTGTTGCTCTTTCATTAAAACTGCTACGATTTCCTTATGCTCTCCAACTTTTCTTACTAATAATATACCTGCATCCTCTTACTGTTGTCACAAAAGAATAGCAATGTGTATGTTTTATTTATTCCTCTTTTAGTAGAAAGAACCTGGCAATAAGAAGGGATAATGTTAAATTCAAATCTGAAAAATCTATCAGCAATACCAAAACTATATTTTACTATGTAAAATGCGTGTTCATAAGGAAGATGGGGTTCTTAGAATGTCAGCCGTGTAAGACTCGTAAGTACGGCCTGCAGTGTCTGAGTGTGATGCCCCACTTGTCTTTTTGTATTTTTTCTAGTGCTACTGTGCCTAAGAGCTGGAGCCACAGAGCTTGAAATTACCACTGAAAAACACTGCAATGTTGGGCCCTTCACTACTTCCTCATAAGGATTACCAGAGGCAACATGGCATTTTAAGCATGACACAATTTCATTGTGTAAATTATTTTGCAGGGATACAGATTGAGGCATTTTAGCTCCTCTGGACTTTGAGTTGACCCTTACTCTTAATTGTTTCCCTCCTCTCTGTCTTCAGTGCACTTCTTCTAGTTCCACCCGCTTACCTAATATGATTGACTCATGCAGGTGACTTAAACCATTACTGCACACATCTCCCCCTCTCTGTATCTCAGTGTTAGTCTGAACTGGAATATTTTAACCCGAACTTTTTTTTTTTTTTTTTTTTGCGGCACCGGGGATTGAACTCACGACCTTGCGCTTGCCAGGCAGGCGCTTAGGCCACTGAGCTAGATCCCCAGCCCTTGTGTTTTTGAGACAGGGTCTCACTATGCCGTTCAGGCTGGCCTTGAGCTCACTTTGTAGCCCAGGCTGGTCTCCAACTCACGACGATCCACCTGTCTCAGCCTCCCGAGTGCTGGGATTACAGGCGTGAGCCATAACCTGAACATTTAAATAGGTTTGATACTCGATGTTGCATTTCAAGCCTGACATCAAGTCACCTGCACAAGCTGCAGTTGCTCATGTTGCCCCCAGAACTCACCTCTGAACATAGACAGTTACCTCGTTGGGCTTCAGAGCCTGAGGGCCCTGCAGGGCAGGTACACATCCAGGACACAGCAGCCAGAAAGTTTGGGAAATAATCCCAGCCAAGAAAATATTCAGGAACTTAGCCTGTGGCTGAGCTAACCCTCCTTCATGTGTGTGGAGGATTGTGAATGTAACGGAATCCTAGCTGGCTGTCTTCTAGCCTGGCAGAAGACAAGGCAGCAAATGGCTCACAGCACAGAACACTTTCTGGAACATTTGATGACATAGGTTTTTTTCATGAGGAAGATAAAAGTCCTGGAGTACAAGATAGAGTGGTACAGTGGCGAGTATTTTCAGCATTAGAGGTTAGAAAAGCATACTAATTCTTACATTGCCGTAAAGGGTGTAGCCTGATTCGTGTGACCCTGCTTCTTCATCTCTATAATGAGTTAGTGAGCTTAAGGTTTGGCCACTTTTAACGTAGGCTCCACTGTTTTAAGAAATTTCCCCCCATGAGAGGTATGGCAGGGTGCGTCCTTCAGTAGAACAAGATACTGCTGCTGTGCAGCTGTCGCTTTGTAGAAATTTCTACTTCTTGAATGACCTGTCAGTACATTTTTCTTTTCTTTCCTTTCCTTTTTCTCTTTTGGATAGAATGTTTAAATTTGATGTATTGTTTATCCACATGTGTCCTGGAATAAAAGTTTCTGTGCAGTATGTGCTGCTGGTTTATTTCCTAGCACACGGTTAATGAACAAGGCCACAGCCAAGGCCCTGGTTCACGTGAAGTTGGAAGATGTGCAGACTGACAGAGGGGATGCGTTTTTGAGCAGCTGTTCTCGGTAATGTTCAAATGTGCGCAAACATGATTAGACACATTTTAGGAATATTCAGAATCTTAATAAATTGCTTTGAGATCTGCAAGTTCATTTTGGAGGCTCTGACCATAGGGTGGTGTTGCCATGTTCTGTTCTGGTTTGTTTGTTTGTTTGTTTTAATTTGTGTACCACGTCCAAAGTTACATTTTTAAAAAGTGTTAATGCTTTTTGGAGAGTGGTTTGTTTTCAGCACGTTAACGGTGATCTGAGTATTGTTCTCTGGGCGTGTACTTCACACGTACGGCTCAGCTAAGTTTTGTTTGACAGTCGCTATAGCAACTCTTGCATAACGTCTGCTGCTGAAAGGAAAGCTGAAGGATCCTCTCTGACTTGGGAGCCTATTTTGACACCGTTTACCTTTAGGAGTGGCTTGTTTTCATAAGCTGTCCCTTTGCACTCCGTTGCCACAAACCCCTGGTATCCTAGAGGGAGAAGGCTGAGACTTGCTTGAGGTCATATGGTGCTAGTTGGTGGAATAATGTTTTTTTATAAATTAAAATGGAAAATTTAAAACTTTATTAATCTAATATACCTTTTATATGTTAACATAAAGCAGTTTTTTATGGAACTGTCTTTTCAAAAGTACTTTTGACTCTGTCCCCTGTCTCTGTGGCAGGAGTTTTCTACAAGTTGGAAAGGACAAAAGTCGTTTGGAGAGAGCAGTGTGGTGGCAGAGCGGCCTCAGGGAGACCCAACTCCCCTCCTGCCTCAGACCAAAGCCACCATCTTTAGTTTCCACTGGGCCCTCCCAAGCCTCATTTTTCATCCTCTCTTCCCTGCTGTTTTCCATACAGCCCTCAACTGAACGCCAGTGAAATACAGAGAGAACCAAAGAAAGAGTACTTGAAAACTCCTTTCTGAAATTCACATGCACTTATCATGTGGGAGATGGAATTGCCTGCACTTAGTTGCCACGCCCTGGTCCTCCCTTTCCAGCCTCCCTGTTGTCCCCACTCAGAGCAGGTGCTCAGGTCCAGTGTAAAGAAGCACCGCGGAGGAAAGTCAGTTGCAGGCAGAGCTCAGAGTTTTGGGGTGCACTGCCCTGAGCTAGCTTCCTGAGGGGCCACAGAAGCGGTTGGTTCTGCCCTGGGTCGCCCCCTTCTCTAGCTCCCCGTCCTGTGCAGGTAGAATCTATCGCATACCAGTGGAGAGATTTCACCTTCCCTTGAGGAGGAGCTGGGAGCCAGCGTGAGTCACGGTGATGTTTTCCTAAGTCATGAATTCCAGAGGAATTTCAGTGACGAGAGTTTCCAGCATTTCCTTAGACTTTGGGAACCTGCCAGGGGTCAGGTTTGGCACAAGACTGTGCTTTATTTCGCGTATTCCTGCTGCTGAGGGTGTTGGGCAGACTTCTGAGCCCTGCTTCTCACGAAGGCAGGTAGAGCAGGACCCTGCAGAGAGGGCTGCTTCCCTCAGTCTGTGTTGTTTTCTTTTTCTCCACCTGGGGGAGTCAGAGAATGAGCCTAAAGTTTAAACTCCAGAAAGATCTGTTGGGCTTTCCTTCACCTTGTGTACGTAATTTTTTAAAGATAAGATTTATGTTCATGGCCCTGAAGAGCATGTTTTCAGTCGCTCTGTACCTGTGGACTTCAGTGCTGACCAAATGCCCTTTCTGCCCAGGGGTGATACTGAAGTATTAGGACCATCCCGACAAGATGTTGACCATTTGCCACACTTGGTGATTCCGTTTAAATCAAACCTGAGGAAATGAAATGAGAATTTCAGTTCTCGGTGTAGTGGTGACATTTTGGGTGCTCCGTGGCCACAGTGGTGGCTGCTCTGATGCCTGCAGATGTCCACTGTTACTGACTTTAATATCAGTGGATTTAACTTTATTAGCCATTGCCGTTCATAATACAGAATATCCAATTTCAGGTTAAATTTAAAGGGACTGAAGTTATGTAACTTGGCAAAAGAGAAAGTAGATAAAATGAAGGAAAAGAGGGAGGCAGGAAGAAAAGGGAGGATGCTGGCGAGACTGAAGGAGGCTGCTTCCCCCTCTAGATCTGTGCTGGCCCACCCGTGACTTGGGACCTGAGCGAATCACACCTCCTGGTCATCCCTTTGGCAGTCTCTCTTATGTATTTATGTTTGGGTCAAAATACATACCGTTAAAAAATAAAGTAGCACAAAATTACATAGCACTGCCCCCACGCTTGGGCCTGCCTCGGATACTTAGGGACCATGTCGCCAGGAGATGAGGTCCCCGTGGGACCCAGATGTCCAGAGGGCACCTCTGGACTGTTTCGATGGCTCCCCTGGCTGGATCACACTGGAAACAGTGTCACCTGGGGAGGTGGCGCTGGACACAGACGCCCTTCCCATTCGCTGGAGGTGCACCCTCCTCCAGGTGACCCAGCAGTTGTCTTCTGAGGCTCAGCACCAGAAAGCAGAGTCGCCTTCAGTGAGGACACGCAAGCCGCATCACCTAATGACAACTGTCTTGATCTGTTTCCAGGCAGTCTCTTTGCTTCAGGTGATCAGGCATGGTCTTAGCACAGATATGACATTCAATGTCACTGTCATTTCATCCAATGTGGAGGACTCAGTGGTGCAAAGCTCTGGGGAGGGGTATTCCAGCCTGAGACAGCAGCTGGTGCAGAAGCCCTGGAACCAGAGTGGGCTTGGTGCATCCAGGGAAAAGGCCAGTTAGCCAAAGAAATGAGGGTGGGTGGCACGTGCCTGTGATTCCGGCCCTCAAAGGCTAATGAAAGACGATTGCAACTTTGAGTCCCTGGACTACTTCCTTAGCAAGACCCCATCTCAAAATTAAAATAAATAAAAGGCAGAGAATGTGGCTTGGTGTGAAAGCCCTGGGTTCATCACCAGCACCACAGAAAGAAAGAAAGAAAAACCCACGAGTGAGGAGTGAAAGAGGAAGTTGGAGGGGTGGATACCAGCAGGATCAAGGAAGATCTCATCAGCAGCTGTTGCAGGGTTTTGGATTTGTGTTCTGTGGGTGAAGTGTTGGACTCAGAAATGTGAGAGGATCTGAGTTAAGGATTTGCGAAGACCTCGCTGGCTGCTGTGGGGGAACAGAAGGGCAGGAGTAGAGCAGGGAGACCAGCTAGAAGAATGCTGTCCCAGCCAGGTGACGGCACATGCCTGTGATCCCAACACTCAGGGAAGCTGAGGCAGGAGGATCACAAGTTTGAGCCCAGCTTAGGCAAGGTAGCACCTTAGTGAGATCCACTGTCAAAGCTAGAGATGTAGCTCAGGGCAGAGGTTCTGGGATCAGTTCCCTGTACTGCAAAAAAAAAAAGAAAAGGGGCTTTCTCAGATGTTTGTCTACTCACACTCACGGATGAGGCGCCATCACACCCACTGTGGGCTCAGCACTTGGGGTCAGCTCACTGCTCATTGTAGAGCCTCAGTGGACCTGATTCTGAGACCTTCAGCTCCTGAGGGCCAGACTGTGGGATGCTTTGCCGAGTGTCAGATCTTTGGTCTTCCTAAACAGACATCCCACTCAGCAGTGTTCTGCAGAGGGGGCCCCCGGGAGGAGATGGCTGTGGACAGAGGAGTGTCAGACAAGAATGTCATCTCCACACTCCTCCTCCCGCACCAGGGTTCCACATCCTAGCCCGGGGGTGTTGTGGGTCAGACCCCTACCCCAGGGAGGCTTGGGGGTTGGAGTCCCCGTAATGTGTACCAGTGACTCCGCCACGGCCTTATTGATCTTTTGTTATCACTGGAACAGGCTCGGGTCTGCTAAGTTCAGGTTCATAGCAGGAGGAGGGACAGCTTCTGTTGAGAGCTTGGCTTCCATTGGAGTAGCCACCAAGGGCCTCAGACACACCTCAGCGGCTTGCTCAGTCCTCCCTGATGCCCCGGCTCGGGACTGCAGTGCTCACCAGGAGCCTCCAGCAGGGAAGCCACTCCTACGCTTCCTGTCTTTCCACCTCTCAGCCAGGAAATGTTGGTCTGAAAAAACACTTCAGGGCCTGGGAAGGACCTGAAGGTAAATGTTCTAGGCTTTGCAGGGCTTCCCCTCAGCTCATCTTTTGTAGTAAAAAAGCAGGTTTAGATGATGGTAAACAGATAGGTGTTATGTTCCAATAAAACTTTATTTATCAGATGAGCAGGGGGCCAGATGCGGCCAGGGGCTGTAACTTCCCAGTCTGCTCCGTGAGAATCCAAATGAGGGCCACCACTCAGGAAAGTGCCGTGTTGTTCTCAGGTCACCCTTGGACTCGAATCTGAAACCAGCACTGGCCGGCGCAGTGAACGAGACACCCTTTGTGTTGGACGCCATTCACGCTGTTTTGAAAGACCATTGACTTAGCCTGCGCAGTTGAACAATAAACATGTCTAGTTGTGAATGTTTAGAATTGCAGTGTTTGGATGAGGGGGAGAAGCTGCTTGTTTAGGATAGTAATCCCTTATATGGCAAAACCTCTAGGAGGAGGCTTTGTCACTGAGCCAGTCGCCTGTTTGGCTGTTTCAGTGAATAATTTCCAAGTACAGAGACTAACAAACACCCATGTGTTTGCTGCTCAGATTTCTTTTTACGCCACATTTATGGTGGATGCTATTGCCTGGCTGCATAGCAGGTTGTGGGGCACAGGGTGACCACCAGGCACCTGGACATTCAGGCAAGACGCATCTCACATTAGAAACTGCTCACCTCGCTCTGCCTCTCAGGGCGTGCAGCCATGCTCCGTGGCTGTGGGCAGACTTGGGCAGGCAGTGCAGGCCAGGCCCAGGGACAGCAATCTAGCTGTCCAGACGGGGCACCTAACCCAATAGGGCTGGCACCTCTCCCCACAGGAGCTGACCACTGTACCTTTCCTCTTCTCAAGGACACACACACACCCCTCCAGCATCCCAGAGTTCAGGGGCAGGTGTTCTTCAGTCAAGAGGTTCTGAGAATGGCAGGAGAGGGGACAGCTTCTGCTGAGAGCTTGGCCTCCATTGGAGTAGCCACCAAGGGCCTCAGACACACCTCAGCGGCTTGCTGAGTCCTCCCTGGTGCCCTGGATGGGGCCTGCAGTGCTCACTAGGAGCCTTCAGGCCCACTGACGCTTGGTGACTCCGGGCGAAGAGAAGGGCAACTGTTTTGGTGTGGGTTTATGAAGAATGCTGCATTTGATAAATAATT
>RJWT010025571.1:0-16098 GCA_004365215.1 Cuniculus paca | reverse complement strand
TTTCTCTATTTGACCCTCCTGAACCATTCTCCACTTTCACCTCCTGCCTTTGGCTGACTTCCATGGGCTGCACCCAATGGGCTCCTCCAGTTGGGTTCAACCAATGGGAAGCAATGGCAAGAGACTGGTAGAGAAGAGGCATGCAGAGCCGTGGGTTGCCAGTGGCTGTATTCTTCCCAAATGCATAGAGCTGGTTAGGCAACTGACTCCAATAGCCTCAGCTCCCCAGGACCCAGTCTCTCCTCTCATCCCTGGAGGACTAACACTTTCAACTCTAGCCAGTACCAGAGCCCTTCACGCTTCCTTGTGCTGTCAAACTCAACTCTGCCTTTGGTAATATTGCCATCAGCAAACCCTGTTCAGCCCACACCCCCATGAATACTTTGAGTGTATTTTTGCAATGGCTGACTTGTTGGATATGATTAATGAGGATAAAATTTCCAGTGTATACCATAAACGGCTAAAAAGATATTTCTAATTTTATACTTGTAGAGTTAGTTTGGATTGCAGCTAAGCAAGTTTATTATTTGGGAATATACACAATGCAGTTGAGTGCCAATTTTATTCCTTGGGTTAGTACTACCAGCAAATGCACATAAGGACCTCAGGAACAAGATGTCTTGAACACTTTGCCTCAGGTCAGTTACTGGCACTCCTAGTGTCTCCCCTGTCCTTTAACAGCTTCATAATTGCCTATTCTGCCTTCATACAACCTACTCTTTCTCTGCTGCCAGAATACATTTTCTATAAAAGCAGAGTTGATCAAACCATTTCCCTGCTTAAGATCAGCATGAAGTTCAAGTTGTTAAATGTAACATACAAGGCCTCATGGTTCACCCCTGCCAATCTCCATATCCCCATTTCCTGTTGTTCACGTGCATGTGTCCCTTAAGCCTGCCACACATAACACTTGCTAATTCCTAAACACATCATACTGTCATGTATTTCAATGAGTCTGTACTTGCTAGTCCCTTGAACTAGTATGTCTTTTCCTTAATTCATGTACCTCTTAAATGTCATTCAATACTCAGCTCAGTTATCACCCCTTCTGAGAAGCTTTCCTGGATATCCCAGCTTGATACCACAGTACTCTGTGTATCACACCAAAATGGCTTATATCCAGGGGCTGACATGTGGTAGGAACTCAAAGGTTGTTGAATGAACATATTCATGCAGTTGTTGTTTTCTACTTCTATTGTTTCTCCTTACACCATAGCAACAAAGACAGCTTGAAAACTACCGTTCTTTTTCTCAGCATTCACCTGCTTATCGGCAAAGTGATTGGTAAACTCAAAACAATAAAACAATTCCCAAAGTAGTGTTACAACTACCTAAGAAGCTTACCTCACATGCTAATGACAGACTAAAGAGTCACACTGAGCTAAGCCCTAATATGCTCGGTGCTTTTAACTTTGAGCCTATACTATTGGGCTTTTACACCACTATAACCACTTAGGCACTTAAATGATATGCGTTGTAACCCGACTGCTAAGAGAACAGGTTCTAACCCAGACTACCTGGTCTTCATTTTACTTCCACCATTGACTGAGTGCCTTAGTCAAGTTAATTGCTTTACGCCTCTATTTCCTTATCTGTAAGATGAGGACAGTATTTATTGACCTAGAATAAATGATTTAACATATGTGAATGCTCATAAAAGTGCTTGTCACAAATTAAGTGCTGTTCAGTAGCTTTTTTTTGCATTTTTCCTAACTGGGCAGAGACTGGTATATCTAAGAAGCAAAGATGAGAAACCGTTTCTGGGGCGGGGTGGCCTTCTGTGGTGAAGCCACAGCTAGCTATCCCGGTACCTGCTTCAGAACCATAAGGCTCATGTCTAATATTACCAGGGGGTTGCCAGAGACATCATCTAGTTGGCTCCACCAAAGCTACCAGGGGCTTGCATTTCCCACAAAGCACGTATGCAGTGTGAGCAATGACTCCTTTTTCTCCTTCTGTGCATAGATTTTGTATTTCTAAGGTTTCTTGTGTCTCTAGTGTTAGCCCATGAAAGTTCCCTGTGTGTGCTCCCCACATGAATATTTTAAGTCAGATAACAAGAGTTTAGAAAATATAACAGTGCTTCCTGAACACCAGGTGGACTTAACAGTAGCACACTTGTGACTCCTGGGGATTCCAAGGAATACACTGTTCACCTCACCGCCAGCTATCTAAAGAATATTTGAGAGCACTTGGAGTTTTTTGAGTAAACTTTCTTTGAAATGCAAAGTTCCCTAGAATTTTAAGGCTGAAGATACTAGTTCATTGTATATAGATGAACTATCAAAGGCCCAGGGACATGGCTCCCTAGCTCCTGTCTCTTTGGGAAAAATCTTCTAGCACTACCCTACTCCAGTCACATCTTTTGCATTTGAAAATAAAAACGTCTTTTAAAAATAAAAAACTACCTATGTTTAGTGACATATTTTTCAGCTGCATCTGTCATTCAGTTCATTCACTTGAAATAAAAGACAGGAGAGCCAGGCCCATGCAAAGTAGGCTGCTAGTGACAGGGCTTCCTTTGACCCAGCCTCCCCAGGACTCCTGTTCTCCCTTCTCTAGCATGCTTAACATCCTTCTACTTAGTCTGCATTGTCTGCCTCTTGCACAAGGATAACCTCCAAGAGAGCAGGGATTTGGGCTTATGTTTTCTACAGCTGCACCCTCAGCATCTAGAATTATACTTGATGCTCACACAGTCACAAGGCACTGAACGCCAACTGACCACCATCTATAGGACAGTCTGGTAAACACCCTAGACTGCTGGTTTTCCCAGCTCCTACTCCTGGCATCCTTGCCACCAAAGTAAACCACAGCTATTCTGCCTGATTAGTCCTTTAACCCACTTGTAGCCACAGGCAGGAGAGAAAAACAAAAAATTTATAAACAAATCATTTAATGAAATCATACCAGACAGAATCATGTCAAGACTCCAAACTTTACACTTCCTTGGAGGTGAAATTCTGACCTAATGCTTTACATGAATGACCCACTGTCCTAGTCAACCACTCCACTGTAGATGCATTCTCTTGCAGAATTAGTTTAAATGTTTCAGGAGTTCAGTCTTCACAATATCTTGTAGGTATAGTTGTACACAACATTCAGAAAAAATAATATGCTTTGAAAATAAGCCTATCTTACAGCTCAAATGAATACAAGATGTACCTAAGTTTAAATCACTTTATTTAACTGCATAAATGTAGTTCAGCCACCTGTTGGATAGAGTTGAGAAAATGAAACAAAACACTGATGGAAACGTAGGAGAATGGATAATCACCACCAAAGATAGCAAACAGACTACCTGAGAATCAAGCCACAGCAGTCCTGTGAGTAGCAGGAAGTCCTCCCAGTAAGCAGGAAGTCCTCCCAGCCAGGTTCTTATACCAAGCAACTGAATAGTTCCCACTGATCCTTCCTCCATTGTCACCTCAATGAATGATAACCCAACTGGAACATAGGCAAGTCCAAAATGGTGGCTTTTTTGTTTTGTAAATGAAAGGCCTCCCAGAAACACAAACAGGCAACCCAAAGGCTTCTGCAGCATCCCACAGATTATGCCGGGAGCTCCTTTTCTTAGGACACAGGTACCATTTCCCTTCTGCTCATCACTCTGTGTCCGGAGCCTGGCACCCACACATACACCAGCAGGCACTTCACACATATATAAGATAAATGTCTCTGTTCATGACTTTGTAACTTCTCGGACTGATCAGCTTTCCAGCCAAAAGCCCATAAACCAAAATAGGGCAACATCCATAGAACCAGACTACAATGTGGTGCTAGTCCCTGCCCACTGCCCAGAGTAGTCTATTGATAGGAACTCGCCAACCACAGCCCACATTCCATTAGAGTCCAGAAGAGCAGTTTCTCCACGTGAAGTTCTTCACAGCCCCAAAAGATAAATACTCCTCCCCACACCCCTTGCCTGTTGAAATGTTATCTTAGAAAAATGTGCTTCCTTTCCATTAATAAAAGTTACTTTTAAGAAAAGTGAACCAGACCGAAATCAGAAACAGAATTGAGTAGATCTCCAAACTCAATCCTTGCAGGCTTTCATTTAACTAGCAGCTCGCTTAAGTAAAAGGCGCATTATCTAGGGCTTTGCAACAAATGCATTTCCTTCTGGAAGTGTACAGAGTTTAAATTCCTATAATGTATTACACACCAACACACCCATTAATAAACTTGAAGCTCGCCTCTCCTTGCTCAGTAAGTGAAGTCAGTCCTTTGAATATTTTTTAAGTAACCTTGAAAAACCCAAAGCTTATCTTTTCTTTTTTAAACTCCCTCTCACACACCCCCCACCCCCAACCTCTGCAGTGATGAGTCCTCCAGGGTAAGACGAAGATATGGGGGGGAGGGGCGTTATTTCCCCTTTACGTGGCTTAACCCACTGGGTTGGTCAAAATGCTGGAGCACCACTAGAACCCCTTTTGGCCTTGCTCCTCCCCCAAAAGAAAGGCGCAGCCACAGGGCCACCCCAGCCCTGGCATCCGAAGCCCTCGCAGCGGAGGCGGCGACCACAGCCTCTAGAGACAAAGTTCTGTAGTGCACTGACTTCTATCATACTCAGAGTCGGAGTGTCTCAGAACTTTGCCTCAAAAGACCAAATGGGCTGTCTTCCTCTAGAAGTATCCTCCTGCAGGTGTGCTCCCCCCAGACCCAGCCAAGAAAAGAAGAAAACTCGTTACAAGCAATTTAGCTCAGGATGCAACCAATAATGGAGCGGGTCATTAATTATGGAAAGTTACTGCGGCAGTCAGCAGGAGCGAATGCCCAACAGACATGGTATTCTAACAGCCCGCCCGGTATGACAAATTCTGGTCGCAATGTCATAGCAAACGGTCGGCTGGAATCGCACACCCTTCCCTCCTTCCTCCCCACCCTCACATTAGAACCCATTGCCGGTCGAATCCCACTCCTAGTCCAGTTAAACTTTTGCAAGCAGCTAACTTACTCCAACTAACTTGTGACAACTTTTTACCTTCCCTTCTGGAAAGTTGGTGGGGGAGGGGGTCTACACGAGGACGAATTCCTGGCCCTGGAGGACTCTGGAGGGGGAGTACAGGCCCCGGGAAGGCCCTGCAGACAGGACAGCGCTGGAAAGCAAGGCTATGTGGGGCCTCCTCTTCCTCCAGCCTTTCCCACCACTCTAGTCCAGGTCTCCCTGCAGTCCGCGCCCAGCTCAGGGAACTCGGGTCTATGCAGTCCGGTCCCCTCCACTCCACCCACTCACTCCTCCGGATTCTCCCTGCCCCGTGAAGCAGAGCTTTCTGCAGAACCCACCGCACAAATGCTCCCCCTTGCACACAGCCCCAGCACCGGCCTGAGCTCCTCGCCCCGCCCGGAACCCCTTCCCCGCAGCGGCGCCGACCACGCTCCCTCCCGACCCCGACAAACCCCTCCCCCACGCGCCGCACCCGCACAGCTGTTGCGCCCGTGCAACAGGTCTGGAAAGTGCCTTCCCATCTTCGCCACCACCGCCTCGCCATCGTCCCGTCCCCTACGACCCTCGCGAGCCCCGGCAGGGCATGCAGGGCTGCGTCTCCCGGCCGGGGTGCACAGGCGGCGGGCCAAGCGCGGGGCGTCCAGAAGCTCCCGGGTGCGGGCGGTGGTCGCGCTCGGCCTGCGGCGGCCGGGACGCCCTCGCGAGTGGCCCCTGCTGCGTCCGCCGCGGGCTCCCCAGGCTGCCCCTCCGGCGCCGGCCGCCGAGCACTCCAGGGCCGGGTCCCCCCCTCGCGCTCCGCTCCGCTCCCTTCCATCTTGACTTTTGCCGACGTGGAAATTTTGGGTTTGGAGACGACCTGCGCTCTTATTGGCTGCCGGCGGGCGGGGTCGGAGGTCACGGCTGCTCTAGCTACTCCGCGCCAAGGGGAGCCGCACAGCGGCTCGTGTCAAGTCAGCAGGTTCCCTCCGCCTCCCCCGGGGTCACGTGCGCCCCGGGCGGGTCCCGGAGCCGCCTCCTTATGCAAATAGATCGCGCGCGCGGGGCCCGGGCGGCGCGGGGGCGCGGGGGCGCGGGGCCGGGGCGGGGCCGGGAGGGCGGGGCGCTCCAGGTGGCCACCTGGCCCCGCGTCCCGCCCCGCCCCCATCCGCCCCCTCGTCGCCCGCCCGGCTCGGCCTCCCGCGACCGTCTGGCTGCGCGCTGTCCTCAGCCAGCCCCGCTCGGCCCAGAGAGCCCGTGTTTTGCAAGGTGCCCCTGAATGTCCGTTTCTTCCACACTGGGCCTGGGTCTCCTCTAGGCGGAGGAAGAAGAAGCTGCTGCGACGCTGCCTGGTGGGCAGAGTACAAAATGAAAACCACGGGGAGGACACTTTCCTCCCCCTGGCTGGGAGTTGAGAGAACTAATAGTGAAATTCCTGGTAAGACAATTCTAGGACAAAGCAAAATCAAAAATTCATCGAAGTTAAAAAGTCATCCTTTTTAGTTAATTGCCCGCCACCGATCCCCAAATGAAAAGAGACCAAACAGCTGACTAAAAGTAGTAAAAACGCCAGTGCTGATTTAAAAGAAAAAAAAAAACCGAAAAACATGTCCAGGACTGCCCGAAAAGGGCGGCTGGTCTCCACTCTGACCTCTGCTGGGTACCGGGCAGCCGAGAGCGGAGCCGGAGATAGCTTCTCCCCACATCTGGGAGGAGGTGTGACCCAGGGAGCTCCGAATTCCCTGAGAAGTCACGGGGCACAGAAAAACAATCAATTCTGAACGTGGTTCCCCAAGCACACCAAAGAAGGCGCTTTGCAGAAAGAAAGGGAATCGATGAGTGGCCACATGACCAGGATGTCTTCCCTCCCTCTCTCTCCCCGAGGAAAAGAAAGTGACAGCATTGCAAAGGTGGAGCCCACCGCGCTCTTTGGTGGTTATTGTCAGCTCTGCCCGCCTCGAGTCACCAAAGTCAGAGAAAAGGGCTGCATTTTTAAAGATATAAATATTTCTCAGAACTGACCTAGGCTATTTTCCCCCTTCATGTAATTAAAGTATCTGTATCATCTTTATAAATTTTCCATCTTAAATCTGGCCGAATGATACAGAGAAACAAAAGATACATTTTCATGGGAAGATTCTTACCTGGAAAATTCTTCCCATCCTCTCTTCTTAATTTACTCTTTCCTTCTCCCCATTTCCCCCCATGGGAAAATAAATCATTGCTCCTTCCAACTGTTTTATCCTCAAGGATCTCTCTCTCCACTCTCTTTTCTCTTCCCTTTGCACACTGGCTTGTTTATCTGACCCTCTCCCGGCTGGCAGGGGCCTCTCCCCGCATCATCTCCTCCAGCCCCCCCAGCCCCTGCTCGGCCCAGGCCTGCCGGCTGGGCTAGCTAACCCTCAGAGTTGGTCCGGCTCTGCCGCCCGTTCTGTTGTGTGCACTGGAATATTGATTTTTCAGTGTGTGTGCGCCGGCTCTGTAAAAATCAATATTTCAGTAGCTCGAGCACAGCGCAGGGCAGTGTAATGGAGCCGGCCTGCTGATGTAACGTGCGGGGTCCACCCTCGGAGATTGAGGTCAGTCAGAAAATGGCAGTGTGCTTTCCTATTTCATTGTTTGCTTCAGAGAGGGAAGGAGTTTGCATGCCGTTGTGTACATCAGATACCAGGACAAGTAACCTCACTGCTGCTGGGTATTGTGGGAACCCAGTTAGAAAGCCACAACGGTGACGATGGAAAATGCTGAGGATCCCATCCAAGAACCTTTGCCTACAGTAGAGGGAAGAGGAGGAGTTATTGTCTGTCTGTTGTCGATTCTCCCAAGTTTCAAAATGAGAAAATGAAAATAGGCTCTCTCTGGGAAAGGCCGGGGTTAATATCTTTTAGAAGTGAGTATGTGGAAGCTCCTTATCCTGCAGCCCCCCTGTATACTTCTGATTAAAAAGATGAGAGATTTCTCGCAAAATTTGAAGAAAAAAATCAACAGTGGTACCAACCTGAGGGCTGTAGGATCATGACACTTGACAGATGAGGAAAGACGGCTGGACTTAGGGTCAGGCCTGTGAGACTTCTCTGGCAGGTACCCCGTGAGTGAGCCAGATGTCTGCTCCTTCTCCTGCCCTATGAACTTGACCTGTACCCTAAAGGCTTCTACTAAGTGACTTCCACCTAGCCTCTTACTCTAACCCCTATGAGTCCACAGAGGAAACAATGTTTCCACTAAACCCAAAAGTGTGTATCACAGGTAAGAAAAATAGATTAATATCAAAATGCTGCAGTAGCAGAAGGTAGGTATGTCCCTACCTTAGCTGTATGTTTGTTTTAAACTGGATTGTCTTCTGACACAGTCTTTTGGGGAAGGGGGTTTCTAGAATGTACTTTTGACGTAGCATTTCTAGAAGATTTTTACAAAAGAAATAATAACTCTAAAAACCTGTTTATCACTGCCAGTTTTCAATCCATTAGGAAAAAATCTAAATATCCAATAATAGACTGATTAAATAAAATACGGTATTTATATATTTGATCCATGGAATTATTTTACATGGTTATACTGAATCGCTATTAAAATAATATGGGAGATTGGCATGTATTGAAATGTGTGTACTCTTTAAGTCTATATCCAGCTGGGCATTCCTCATAGTGGTAAATAATATGGACTCTGAAGCCAAATGGCTTGTGTTCCTAGCCTGTCCCTATCACGTGACTTCCGTTAGCTGTAAGCTAGGTGTATTCATTTTTGTTGCTGTTATAACAAATAAGCACTAACTTGGTAGTTTAAAACAACACAAATTTATTATCTTACTGTTCTGGTAATCACAAGTCCAAATCAAGATTAGCCTGCACGACTTCCAGAAGCTTAAAGGCACCATCTGCGTCCTCACCTTGTCTAGAGGCATCTTGCATTCTCAGCCCCGAAGCACAGCATGCCAACCTCTGCTTTTGTCATCTTATCACCTCCTCCTTAACTCTCGCCCTTCTACTTCCCTCATGCAAACATTTTTTTTTATGACATAAGATCCACGTAGGTAATCCATGGTCATTCTGCTATCTCAAGATTCTGCTGCTACCTTGATGTCAGACATTACTGGTTAGCCATCAGCGGGCCAATGTCAAGGACTTGGCAGTGTTGTGTTCCCTTCAGAAAGCTGTAGAGGACAATCTGTTTTCTTTCCTTTTCAGTTTCTAGAGCCTTCCTGCAATCCTTGGCCCCCTTTCTCAATCTTGAAGCTTTCTTACATAACATCGCTCTGACACGGACTCTTCTGCCTCCCTCTCCCATATTTAAGAACCCTTGCGATTACAATGGGTCCAGTTGGGTAGCCCAGTATTCTCTCCCTATTTTAACACCAGCTAAATAACAACCTAAATTCCATCTGCAACCTTGACCCTCCTGTGCTATTAGCATAACATAGTCACTGGTTTCTGGAATTAGGGAGTGGACATCATTAGGAAGCTATTATTCTGCTGGGCACATTCAGGATATTACTGATAATCTACATAGAGAGCTATAGGGACGACTTCAAAGCATTAATACATGTAAAAGGTTTAGAACTATGCCTGGCCAGGCACGATGGTACATGTCTATTATCCCAGCACTCAAGAGGCTGAGGCAAGAGGATTGAGGTGAGTTAAAGGCCAGTCTGGGCTACATATAATGAGCTCAAAGCCAGCAAGACTCTGTCTCAAAAAACAAAAAACAACAAAAAAAACCTATGCCTGGCATATAGTAAGCACTCCATAATAACACATAGTGGGCATTCCATAGTAAGTATCTGTTATAGTTACTATCTGGCAATAGAATATAAGCAGTAGTTGCATCTGGTGAGTGACTGATGTTGATTTATGTTTTCTTCACTTTTCAAATACTTTTTTTTTCCTTTTTCTAACATGAACATGTATTACGTGGGTACTTTAAAATTTTTAAATAAAAATGAACAAAACCAATAAACAAAGTATAATAGGAAAATAATTTAATTTGGTATTAAAAGGTCCAGGTGGCAGCATAACTGCAAACATATATTGTGATATTAGGTGAGCCGCTTTCTCTGCCCTTTAGTCTTCCTCATGAGTAACATGAGAAACGTGAACTGTGTGTTTTGAAAGATCTTTCCAGTTCTAAATACTGTACATCTGAAGTTTTAAATATCAACAAATTGATGAATGGCTAGCAACACTTCTTACATATAAAGAAAAATCCAAAAAGTCATGAGCCCTATATGAAAAAAAATGGTAAAAGTCTAAATAAGAATCTCACAGAAGAAAAACAAATGGCAAATAAGCATAGGAAAAGATGCTAAGCCTCATTAACAACAAAGAAATGCAATTTAAGATTCAATGAAATATCATTTTATACCCAGTAGGTTGGGGAAAAAAAAAAAAAACCTCACGAGTCTGATAACATAAGCAGATGCAGATGATGCAAATCAATAGCATTTGAAGTCTTCTCACACTGTGGAGTATTATACAGTAGTGAAAGGTTATGAATAAAGCATAGCAATATAACATTGAGAAAAAAGTCCTCAGAGACAGCAGACACTATGATGCCATTTTTATAAAGCTCAAACACAAAGTTAACATTTTTCAAGTGGTAAAAGGCAGAGAAGCAGTACAGAGAAAATGTAGGCTAGCAGTTACTGGTGAGAGGTAGAGGAAAAAGGGGTAAGAAAGGGACATGAAGAAGGATGCACTGATAATGTTCTAGTTCTTAAATTTGACCTGACACTTAGGATCATAGGTGAACGCTGTATGAAGCATCGTAAGGTGCATATGTGGGAACAGGGGAGTTTGGGGGGCAGTAGTGGGCCAATGAACAGCTCCTTTACAACCACCTGTGGGTGTTGAGTGTGAGGACACTCACTTGGTTGGGTGGAGTACTCAATTTGAAGACTCACTACTCGAGGTAGAATGACCCCCAGTCTATTACAAACCACTTGCCATGAAGTCTTTAGTTTGGGGAACATAATTTTTTTTTTTGTCTTTTTGAGACAGGGTCTCACTATGCCATTCAAGCTGGCCTTGAGCTCACTCTGTAGCCCACGCTGGTCTTGAACTCACAACGATCCTCCTGCCTCAGCCTCTCAAGTGCTGAGATTACAGGTGCGCGCCACCATACCCAGCCAACATACATTTTTTTTGGTAACTTTTGTCATTAAAAATTGCCAAAAACCAAAAGAAAAAAATCATATAGTGTAACTATGCTCTATCAAACAGTAATAAAAATCTGTGTACAGTGTAAAGAAATTTATCACCCATCACTAGTTTTAATAATTATCACCTCATGGCTATGTGTGTGTTACTTGTACCTCCCAATCTTTTCCCTGCATTATTTTGTATTATTCTGAGGCAAATCCTCCATCTTATAAGGTATAGATGTTGTGCCCCTGAAAGTATTATCAATCACTATATTGATCATATTATGACATTGTTGTAAGCTATTTGTTTTAATCAATTAAATACACAAGAGAACCCAAATTCTTTGTACGTGAGACTGCCTTTAACTTCGCACAGGGGAAGACTTTCTTGGACATATGTTGAACAACATATGGGAAAGTATGTGGGACTTTAGAGTTGGGAGAAGGGAAGAAATAACTTAAAGAGCAATTCAACTTTTTAAGGCTTCCATTTATTTCTTCAAGCTCATCATCAACAGAAAGAGTCAAAGAAATAACATTAACTGTACTGCAAGTCTTAACTAGTATTGCTGGTGTTATCTTCCTAAAGCTGACCCTTGCCACTGACTAATAAATAGAAGTGTCTGTTGGGTGTAAAACATTAAGCACTGGAAAGGAATAAAAAATAAATCAGATATGGCTTCTTCCCATAATAAAGAAATTATTTGGTTTTTTGTCCTGGGTTCCTAGAAGCAGGAGTATCTTTGTTGCCTTGGGTAGAGAGCAACACTGACCATGCCTGAGTTTAGGAACAAGATGATTTGGGATGCAGACTGGTCACAGTGGAAGGACCAACCATGTGATGAGAGAAGCTTTGAGCTGAGACAGGTGGTTTTGTTGAAGACTGTCCTTAACTTGTGGGATCAGCACCAGTCAGTGTCAGAATTGCATGGCAGCCTTGCACTCCTCTCTCCAAACCTTTACACATTAGTAAAGGAGATAAGACACAAATGCTTAAGAACAACATAAAAGAGCACTGTGCGAAAGACACACTGAGAGAAGCCAGAGAAAGGAAGAAGTCGCTCCTAGACACTGTGGAGGAAACCCCAGGAGACAGAGAGCTCCTTGCCTGGAGACTGCAAAGATGAGTAAGACTTGGAGACACAGAAGTTGTAACAATAAACAGTATTCATTGACGGCTTACATATAATAAATTATTTAGTATACAATTGTGTTTGCCAGCTTTTGGTCATTGTAACAAACTGAGGGAATTAATTCATAAAGAGAAAAAGTTTATTCAGGCTCATGGTTTTAGAGGTTCCAGTTCATAACTGTATAGATCCATTGTTTTGGGCCTCTGGTGCGAGAGCGGTGCCGGATGGCAATGACAGAGAGAATATGGAGTGAACTGCTCACCTAATGGCCAGGAACCAAGAAAGCAGAAGGGAGGAGCCAGGGTCTCACAATTCACCTTGAAGTCACACCTCCCATGATCTGAGGACCTTCTGCTAGGACCTAGTCCTGAAAGTCCTTTCGCCTTTCAGTAGTGCCACCTGGAAACCAAGCCTTTAACACACAGGGCTATGGGCAACATTCAGCATCCAAAGGATAACAGCCCCCTCCCCCGTTCATTGTTACAGGTAAGCAAATCGAGGCACTCAACCATGAAACAACTATGCCATTCTCATTTTTTCTCTTCTACGACAATTGGCCTAATACATACTATGGGTACTTGAGTCTTTGCTGGAGGAACGGATATTATCCTGCAGTGAACCATACCAAATTGCTGACAATTGACCCCTTTTCACCCACAAAAATGTCAATTTGTTATTGTTTCAACTTGTTTTAAAAATTGCCTTATACTCATGCTTTAGAGAGAGACTAACATTGAACTTGGAGTATATTTCTATCAAAGACATTAAAGTTGGAAATAGAAACTATAAAAGAAACGAGAACATTCTATAAAGTATATTCAGGGGTTGTGATTTTATTCTTTGATTTGATTGTTTTAAGTCTCTTTTCTACTGTTTGATTGCAATATGTGAGACGATAGGAACAGCTCTTTTGAAGAAAACAGGGGACAGTAAGATAGACATTGTTGGTTTCTTGTTGTCTGATTTGATGGCCTGTAAAGCTTTCACTCCTTTGTTTTATCTGGTTTTATACTATTTGTTTTGTTTGAGTTTATTGTCTATGAATGTATGAGCAACCATTTCGAAGAAGGCAAGAGACACTAGGGTACATTGTTAATCTCCTGTTTGTTTTGGAGACCTGTATTGCTTGCAGTGTTCTGTTCTAAAATGCTATGTTGTTTGACTCTATTCTGTTTTGTTTTGTTTTGTTTTGTTCTATTCTCTTTAAAATAATAAAAAAAAAGTATATTCAGGGGTTGACATCAGAATAGTGGTTCACAGAAGATTCTTTCTCAATGAGCGAGAAATGATTGTTTTTAGCCTTCTCAACTAAGAAGTTAGGAAATTTGATAAGCTGGGCAGGTCTCATATTAGAGATGATGTTATCATTAAAGGAAGAACACTGTCCCTCTTAAAATAAGAGACCAGTCCACATCTTCACCAAGGCTTCTGTGAAGTCTCTCCTTGAGCTCACAGCTGGCTCCACACAGGGTCAAGAGTCAAAGTTAAACCCCCACAAGTAGCCATTGCTTGTGCAGCTCAAACGAAGAGGGCACTAATGACCCAGTCAGCTTATGCCAAGGCTATAGCATGCAGACTAGATTGGGCAACCACCCCCAAACTTCCAGCAAAAAGTCACAAAACACAAAAATCCCAGCCAAGAGGAATGGGCATGTAGAATGGACTGAACCCCAACTCACAATCCCACCCTGAAAAACTGTCTTACTTAGTGTGTTTGCTTAGTGTAAATGAACAAGAGATTGTAAAAGACAGTTTAGTTCTGAAGCAGCTTAGACTTACTTGTTTGCTGACTCTACTGAAAGAGACCTACTCCTGCAAAAGATTTTTCCTAAAAGTTCTCTTCAAACTAGAGTGCTCTAAACTACACATTTAATAGAAATCATTGTGTCTAGCTAGAGAAAGTGGAGGAAGGACTAGAGAGATGCAATTTGCACTTCTAAGATGCTTTAGTGCTCACTCCTAAGTCTGGAGGCAAGATCAAACTGACATGCAAAACTTTCTACTCAAACGAGAAAGTATTGATCAAATGGCATTAGATGTACCTTTTATTTATAAATCACTGGGAAATTCTGTTGCAAATCGTAACTATTTAACTCCCTATCACAGTAGTCAGAAAAATTCAACTTTCAACTTCATAATCAGCATGCATTTTAACACTTAAATATTGATCTTATAAAAACAGACTGTCTAGCATAGCTTCTTAATGCTCTGCTAAAAATGTACAAGCCCCCTTCCCAGCACCTTTGGAAGACAGATCTCACACTGCTGCCCATCTCCAGAGTTATACATGCAAACATCTGCAATCTGTTTTTAAATCCTTCCATTTTGGGTGCCATGAAAATAATAGTATGCTTCTGGTAGGATTGCACTTCTTTCCTCCAAATTTCATTTTGATCTCAAAAATTTTCTTTACAAGGAGAGAAAGGTTTTGCCCTTCAAGCTGAATGTCTTCCAGGTCTTACTGATAGTTGTTGGCAATCCTACAAAATATGATGACCCCTGCCCAGCAGCACCACGATTGACTGGTCTCATTCCTGGCTGTTCCTCCAATTCTAACAAAAGGGAGAGCTTATTTCTCCTGCATCCTCCTTCCCAGGAAACATCAAAGCCCCGTGGACCCTTAGAAAAGTTATATAACACAGACCTTTATAAGGAAATGTCAGATATGAAGCTTTTGGAATCCTCATCCCTGATTTTCAGTAACCTAGTGTCTCGTTTTCTTTTTCATCTCCTTTAGGTCTAAGAAGTCTAAACAAGTACCCATTTCCTTCGCCTTTATAGCCAACCCCCCGCTTTGTTTCTCTTCTGTTGAAATACACTTTTTTGTTCTTTTTAAACAATAAAATACTGATATAGGCCCCACTTTGGGAGCCCTGTCTGAAACTGTAATGAAATACCAGGCCCAGCCTGGCAAGCACTCAGAGCTCCCTGTGCCCCGTGCCTCACTTTCCACCTTCTCACATGGGATATGTGTTTCTCCCACTGTCCTCAAAACTGCAAGTTCCCTAAGGGTAGGACTTTATCTTTCACCACTACATCCTGAAGCAGCAGCTCACACACACACACATATTAAGACTTCTATAAAGACTCATTGAATGCATAAATGAGCTAAGACTGAAAGATAAAAACAAAGCATTAAATGAAACAACTTCCCAAAAACTCCTTCATGGAAGGATGTAAAAGTTATAGAACTATGAACAGTTATAAGACTACCAGGGTGTTAAAACTGCCAAGGACATTCTGACCTTGCCCTTCGGTGCAGCAAGAAAAAAAAATCTACTTTTACTTTCGGATATACACTGTAGCCTGACATTCTCTGTGGGGATTTTTAAAAGAAACAATCACCCGTTAGCCAAGCATGTGGAACCTTCTTGTTTAAAGCATCTAAAATACTCAGTTATAACATCAAACTCAATTTCTTTTCTTTCTTTGCCTGCCTCAACCACCATCAGCTCAACAGACCTCTTAAAGTAATTTGATTATCTTTCTGAGAAAAGCAACCTTCACCAAGGGTCTGTATGAATAGCATATATGCCTTTAAAGCAGTATTCTTTTAAATATTGACTACAGAATCTTACAATATTCTCTAAAAGATCCTCAACTTGTGGGAAGTTTCCCTAAAACAATGCAAGAAGAGGAAGAGGGAGAAGAATGAGTTATACCTTAATTTAATCATCCAGAATGATTCACGCTTTATAATTTCATTTCTCCATCTATTGTGAATGCCTCTGTAAAGTGTTCGATTTACTCAGGATCAGGCAGTGCCCTGTTAAATGAAAGCCAAGGGGTGCATTTTCAGTGTTGTTCAGTTCAGGTTTGTCAACCTACACATCAGGGATATCTGTGCTCTGGAGAAAGTCTGGTTTACTAAACATGAGTTGCATTGCTGGAGTTGGTACTGATCC